>VXBW01003667.1:0-18098 GCA_013400375.1 Thinocorus orbignyianus
TGCTCAGAACCACGACAGCCCTGCAGACTTGTTCAGTAGGTCCTTTCTGTTGCGTTCTTGGAACGGCTGTTCAGCTGCAAAATGCAACACCATTATGTGGGACACTTGTTTCAGCTTAAAGTTGGTTCACATCTACTTATGAGCTGCCTTGCCATACAGGTGTGTACATCTTTTCAGCTTTTTTATTCTTATCACTTTCAATTAAGCCATGCTTTACAGAACATTTTTCATGATGTTATACACCAGCACAGAATTATGGCAAATGAGCAAAGGCTTTCACCCTGGTTCTGAGCGTATCATGAAAATGGGAGCAGAACCATGATGATCATGCAAAAATGTGCAAAGAAACATCAACAGTTTGGTAATTTGATAACATTTCCTCGAGCTCAATAATATTTTTGTCTATTAGTATATCAACATCACTAAAATAGGTGAAGAGAAAGAAAGAATTTAATACAAAAAGTGAAAACAGTAAAACAATATCATGTCAACAAATTGCAAGAAAAGACTCAACTTTGGGAACTTTTCTCTATTCCTCAGTTTTTCTCTGGTGTGGAATTTAACAATACACTGCTTATACTGCATCAAGCAGCTCAACCCTCTACCCCCAGGTACAGAATCCATAGAATAATGTACTTTTCAGGGTAATTTTTGTCTTCTTCTCAAGTATCAAACTTGTTAGTTGGTCAGTTAAAGTTGTCTTCACTGGAGCAAGTTTGTACTTTCCCAAGTTCCTATCCAGAGAAGTAGCTTCAGCAGTAAAATGCAATCTAACGCTATATTTTTGGCAATGCAAAGTCTATCGCCAGGGTTTGAGGCAGTAGTCATCAATATTTCCTTTCTTCCTACAACTGTTACAGTGATGACATCACTCGAAATGACATTCCTAAATTTATTTCAAACCCAGACCAGTCCTTTTGTTTAATCAAAGACAAGTTGTGGGAAGTTAGATGATTCTACATATTCCAGTAACAACCAAGCAGACTAGTACTAGGAGTCAATGTGAACAGGTGAATGTTTTCACTCTTTGCACGGTTTCTGTCTTGCAGTGAAACTTTTCCTCTAGAAGTGGGTTTGATTCCTTCATTCATACTGGAAAACTCTAGGTTGAAGAATCCTAGCAAAACTCTTAATATAGTCAAATTATTTCCATGTAGAGAGAGAGCACTGACCATCTACATCAAGTTGAGGGAAAACACCCTGTGCTAGAAGGCTGCAAAATCTGCTTCTTCCAAAAATATGGATTGAGCCTGTAATAATAGCTTCTTATATTAATGAGAACACCTAGAAACATCAGTGAGGACTGAGGGTTCTGCAGTCATCAGCTTAAGTTGCCATACACTTAATACACAGACCATGCAAAGAAGTGCAGTTGCCCTGTTTGACTATATAGAAACTAAGACACAGGAAGGTTAAAGTCTAACTATTCCTGCATTCAGTCTCCACAGGCCTTTATTTTGAAAATAATTCTTGGGAATCATCATTTAACAGACCATGCTGAGAGTACTCCCATTGAAGCCCCTGTTGACATACATAAAAAACTTATAAAAGTCTCATGTCACTTGTTAGCCCAACATCACCAAGATAAATATGCAGAGTGGACTGCTGCCCATAGCTTCCATTTTTTTGACTGAGGACTCTGCTGGGAACCAGTGTGGAGGTAGATGGGAAACAAGTGGCTGTCGGCAAGGTATGTGCTGACTGCTTACAGGTGCTCCACTCTTCCCAAGGAGCCTCAAAGACACATGAGTCCTTGTGGCATCTCAGGCAGGTGCAATTTGGTGTCAAATTACTCTAAAATTTTCTGCTTGCTACCAGACTATTTGTATCTGTACTCTCAGGCCTAAGCCACACACCCATACAAAAAGGGGGTGGAGAGAAGCCAAGCCAAAAAGATCTTTCCAGTCATTACATCCCACATCAATATTAAAACAGGCAGTGAGCATCAGATAATTTATAAGTCGGAAGTTTTACCTGCAAATAACTGGAAAGTTCACTGTGTTGGTCTCTGAGCAAAAGCCTTGAAATTAAACCAGTTCCAAGGGATGCTTTTGTTTATGAAACCACATTAACAATTGTTGATTCTGAGTGAACATTCTAACCTCCAGCAGCTGCACCATGCTCTTTGCTTCACTAAGAGTTATTGATAATGATTATGTGCTGACCCATGCCCCTCAAGGAGGTGGCTGGATTATTTATTGTTTTTAGAGCAGAACTTTTATTTTGCCCAAATATCTCTATGCTATACAGATGTCATCTGTGTGCCCAAAGAGTAGCACGCGAGACCAAAGGCAGAGTATTGAAGCTTTGTGTCATTAAACAGGGGTGGAGGGAGAGAGCAGAGATTAAGCTCTTCCTTACAAATTTCTTTCAATACTTCTGTCTTTAATCTCCTGTAGATTTTGTGGTACAGCAGCTGGGACCTACCTGTACACAGCAGCAGACACTGTAGAACTTTGTGCTTGGCACAGAGCGCAATCTTATCATGGGGCAGGCTCCTGAGCCCAGCTCCCACCTCTTGGCTCTCTCAGCCTGGGAGCTTGGCCACCCATCGCAGCCACTGCAGCACTGAGGCCCTGAAGCATGCCTATCCAAGGAAATGGGGAACGAATCCATCCCTGAAGCTGCTTCAAGCTGCTATTGACATGAAAACTTCCCTTTCCATACCAGTCCTTTCGTCGTTTTTATAACTTATTCCCAATCCACAGATTCATTGTAACTGCTAAAGAAGTTTTTTCAGAAGTATAATTTCACTTTATACTATGCTTACCTTATTTTCCCCTAGCTGGATACTATTGGGTGAGATCTCCAGATGCTGAACCCATTGCTCCAGTCATGCTTAACAAGGCCCCTCAGAGGGGCTTTGTTTATCAACATTTGTCAACTGTCTTTGCAAAGTCTTTCTTCCTTTCATCACACCCCTGGGAAAAACACACAGAAGTGAAATTGTTTCTGTCTACAATCTTGTGATCACCTTTACTGTTTCTCCAAGACAAAACACCTCTGGCCCAAGCAGCCATAGATTCAGCTACCACAGACCCAAAATAAACAGCTTTTGCTTATTTATTTTAGCAATCGCTGTTCATAACTGGAGGTAAGTGCAACCAAGGCAGAACACATATATTGACCTGAAAATGTAATTCTGAGACAACTGAAGGCAGCAGGTCTCACCTTCTCCTGAGGCAGCAGGTCAGCCAAGCTCAAGTCAGGCTGGAGAGGCGCTCCTGACACTGTGGCACCCTGGCATAGCCACTCATGTGCAGAAGTGTTGCTATTGGAGGTGAAGGAGAGGAGAAGCATGCCTGTCATCTCTGTAGGTGCCCTTGGTGCCCCTGTGAGTCTGGATATGTCAGCTGTCTGTCTCTCTGGTCCCCACCACCCTGGGTACACAAAGTTTTGATGTCTCAGTGGGATCCTGTACCCACTCTTGGGAATTTCCTCCCTGAGCACAGAGCAAGACTCTTTCTTTTCCTGTCTTACTTTAATATCGTCCTCCTGGGATCCTCCACAAAACTATCAAATTGCAAAGGGACCTAACTTATATTTCATAAGATAGCAGGGCTTTTTTTCATCACACTGTTGCTTCCATGAAACCTCACAGACCTGAACAAAAGTATTATAAATTTAAAAAATTCTTGGACAGTGTTTTCCATACCTCCTTCAACACCTAACAATGCACATGAAAACTACTTACTAGAAGGCCATCATTGTATCAGTCACTTTATCTTCCCTATTCCACTCTTTATTTTAAGAAACCACAGGAAATCACATTTTCCAGTTTGTGGACTTTTTTCTAATAGGCTTTGTATAGTGAATAGGAGCCTGTTGACAGCAAGTTTTTCCTTAATTGCCTTTCAAAACCCCTACAGACATATTCTAAGGACCCCATGGTTTCTTACAATCACAGACTGAAAATCTCTAGCCTAGAGAACACCATCCACAGCAAGCACTGTCAAAGCTTCCTGATGATACACCAGTCTGGGCTTGCCAGTACACTATGCCTCTTCCTGCTCATTGCTCCTGAGCAGAGCGAGTTTGATACCTACAATGGGACAGTTAACCTTATGTAATGCTAGCATAACTTGCCCAGAAAGCACCAAGTAAAGATAGCCTAATAGGTGACCATCTGATTGTGCCTATTTTTGTATGACCAGCTTAACTCACTTTCACAGCCTTCAAAGTGCCTTAACCTATCCTGGGTCCACATATCAACATTTCTAATGTGTGCAAACTATGAAGTCCAGAGCACAATCTTGGTTCACCACAGCATTCAAGGCACAGCTGGGACTCACGTGCTGTTGTGTTAATATGAAGGTCAGTGCCATGTTTATGGAAAAACATATTCAGTCCATTCACATTTTACAAATGAACATAAAATCTAGAAAATTTTCAGTGTTCTTCTACGTTTGGAAATTTCTCAGTCTACCTTTATTTGGCTTTGTGTGTTTCCAAAATAATTTCTTTTATCCCTCATCTGGGTCTTTGCAACTTATTCTGACAATAGAGGGGACAATACAATTACCTTCCCCACCTTCCCAGGTGCCTCTATACAACAGGTGTGAGGCTCTGAATGTGGACAGTGTGCTAGTGAGGGCCCTCAGCCTGTTACTCTGAGATATACTGGCTACACTGCAGCACACTTGAAGTCTTACAGAGATGAGCCAGCATATCCTGGGGTGATAGGAGCCAATGGAGGAACACCAGAGAAATACCTCAAAGGAATTAAGGGGCGTTCCTCTAAGAAGGTGACACAGCTGAAGCACCTCTACACCAATACACACAGCGTGAGCACCAAACAGGGGGAGCTGGAAGCCTCCATGCTGCTAAAAAGCTATGATTCAGTTGTCATTACTGAAACCTGGTGGGATAAATCTCATGACTGGGGTGTGGCAATTGATGGGTACAAGATGTTCAGAAAGGACAGCTGAAGAAGCAGGGACAGAGGAGTTGACTTCTATGTCAAGAAATGGATAGAGCATGAAGATCTGTCTCTGGAAAATAGCGACAAGTAAATTGAAAGCCTATGGGTAAGAATTAGAGACCAAGGCAACAAGGAGAACCTGATTTAGTGCTTTAGTGTTTAGTAGAGGTCGACTGATCAATGGGATCCTACTGACAATGCTTTTTTCCTCCAGCTAGCTGAGGCATCACACTCATACTCGTAGTCACAGTCTCTCATCCCGCTGGAGGACTTCAACCACCTCAACATCTGCTGGAAAAGTAGCACAGTGAGCCACAGGCAATCCAGGAGACTCATGGAATGCACGGAAGATATCTTCTTAAGCCAGGAGGTAGACAGCCCTACCAGAGGGGATGCAATACTGGACTAATGCAGGTGAGTTGATCAGTGACATTTTAGATTTCAGGCAGCCTGCGCAGCAGTGATTATGGACTGGTGGCGTTCACAGTCCTGAGGGATATGAGTCAGGCAAAGAGTAAGCTCGTGACCCTGAATTTTGGGAAAGCAAACTTTCTTCAAGAAGTTAGTCAATAGAACTCCTCGGGAAACAGCCCTCAGGGACAAGAGAGGAGTACAGAGCTGGCAGATCTCTTANCATATCCTGGGGTGATAGGAGCCAATGGAGGAACACCAGAGAAATACCTCAAAGGAATTAAGGGGCGTTCCTCTAAGAAGGTGACACAGCTGAAGCACCTCTACACCAATACACACAGCGTGAGCACCAAACAGGGGGAGCTGGAAGCCTCCATGCTGCTAAAAAGCTATGATTCAGTTGTCATTACTGAAACCTGGTGGGATAAATCTCATGACTGGGGTGTGGCAATTGATGGGTACAAGATGTTCAGAAAGGACAGCTGAAGAAGCAGGGACAGAGGAGTTGACTTCTATGTCAAGAAATGGATAGAGCATGAAGATCTGTCTCTGGAAAATAGCGACAAGTAAATTGAAAGCCTATGGGTAAGAATTAGAGACCAAGGCAACAAGGAGAACCTGATTTAGTGCTTTAGTGTTTAGTAGAGGTCGACTGATCAATGGGATCCTACTGACAATGCTTTTTTCCTCCAGCTAGCTGAGGCATCACACTCATACTCGTAGTCACAGTCTCTCATCCCGCTGGAGGACTTCAACCACCTCAACATCTGCTGGAAAAGTAGCACAGTGAGCCACAGGCAATCCAGGAGACTCATGGAATGCACGGAAGATATCTTCTTAAGCCAGGAGGTAGACAGCCCTACCAGAGGGGATGCAATACTGGACTAATGCAGGTGAGTTGATCAGTGACATTTTAGATTTCAGGCAGCCTGCGCAGCAGTGATTATGGACTGGTGGCGTTCACAGTCCTGAGGGATATGAGTCAGGCAAAGAGTAAGCTCGTGACCCTGAATTTTGGGAAAGCAAACTTTCTTCAAGAAGTTAGTCAATAGAACTCCTCGGGAAACAGCCCTCAGGGACAAGAGAGGAGTACAGAGCTGGCAGATCTCTTAGGATGCTTCCAACAGAGTGCAACACCTCTTGATCCCCAGGTGGAAGAAATTAGGAAATGAAGGCAAGAGATTGGTATGGGCAAGTCATGACCTGCTGGTCAAACTAAAGGGCAAGAAGGAAAAGCATAGGCAGTGGAAAGAGGGACAAGTATCCCAGGGAGAGTACAGGGATGCTGCCTTTTTCTGTAGGGATGGGGTCAGGAAGGTCAAGGTGCAGCTGGAGCTCAGCTTTGCAATGGGCCACAAAGAATATTAAGGGCTTCTACAGGTACGTCAGCCAGAAAAGGAAGGTCTGTCGTGGTTTGGCCTCAGCGGCAACAAAAAGCCATGTGGCAGCCCACTCGCTCTGATTTCACAGGGCAGTAGGAGAGGATTGGAAGAAAAAACAACAGGCAGACTNAAAAAAACAGGCAGCCGCGTGGGTTGGGACAAAAGAAAACTTTAACAGCAAGTATTACAGGGAAAACAATAACACAGATGGGGGAATACAAACATGAGTACTATACCGACCACAGCCCGTGCCATCCCAACCGCCACCGACCTCGTGCGCGCCCCTGGCCCGGCCGCTCCGATAATTATATCCCGACACTGCCACCACCACCCCATTTCCTGGTGTCGTCCCTCCCCTACCCGGCCAGCTCCCTGCTGCTCCCTGCTGCCCCTGGGCCTGGTGCACATGGGATGGAATAGCTGCGTCCTCACAGAGCCAGGGGAGAATTAACACCATCCCTACCGGAAACCAGGACAAGGTCAAAGAAAGCGTGTCCCCCTGTGAACACAACTGGCAAACTGCTGACAACAGATAAGAATGTGGTTGAGGTACTCAACAACTCTTCCGCCTCAATTTTCACTAGCAATTTCTATCCCCACACCTCTTGAGTGGATGGACTGCAAGACAGGGGCTGCAGGAGCAAAATTTCTCCCACCATGAGAGAAAATCAGATTTGAGACCACCTGAGAAACCTGAACAGTATGGGACCTGATGAAATGCATCCCAGAGTCCTGGGGGAATTGACTGATGTAGTTGCCAAGCCAACAGTCCACGATATTTGAAAAGTCATGGCAGTCAGGTGAAGCCCCCATCAGCTAGAAAAAAAGGAAACATTGCGATCATTTTTAAAAATGGTAGAAAGGAGGACCCCAGGAACTACTGACCTGTCAGCCTCACCTCTGTGCCTGGGATGATCATGGAACATATTCTCCTAAAAGGCACATACTGAAGCGCATGTGGACAGGGACATGATTTGAGACAGTCAGCATGGCTTCACCAAAGGCAAGTTCTGCTTGACCAACCTAGTAGCCTTCTATGGTAGAGTGATTACATCAATGGACAAGGGAAGAGCTTACCGATGTCATCTGGACTTCTGTAAGGCCTTTGACACAGTCCCCTACAACATCCTTCTCTCCAAATTGGAGAGAGATGGATTTGATGGGTGGATTATTCAGTGGATGAGGAATTAGGTGGTTGCATACAGAGAGCAGCAATGTTCAGGTGGAGATCAGTGACAAGGGGTGTCTCTCAGGTGTCTGTATGGGGACGAGTCCTGTTCAGCATCTTCATCAATGACACAGACAGTGGGATAGAATGCACCCTCAGCAAGTTTTCAGGTGACACCAAGCTGAGTAGTGTGGTTGACACACCTAAGGGACAGGATGACATCCAGAGGGACCTGGAGAGACTTGAGAGGCAGGCCCATGTGAATATGATGAGGTTCAACAGGTCCAAGTGCAGGGTCCTTCACCTGGCTTGGGGCAACCTCTCATGTCAATAGCGGCTGAAAAAACGATGGGGTAGATAGTAGCCCTGCCGGGAAGGACTTGGGGGTACTGGTGGATGAAAAGCTGGACATGAACTGGCAATGTACTCTCGCAGCACAGAAAGCCAAACATATCCTGGGCTGCACCAAAAAAAGAATGTGGCCAGCAGGTCAAGGGAGGTGATTCTACCCTTTTACTGCACCCTGATGAAACCTTACCTGGAGTATTGTGTTCACCTCTGGAGTCCTCAGTACAGGAAAGACNGATAGGGGACCATTTGAGAGGTTTTGTGATTTTTTTAAAGGAAATTTCTCTGAGGCAGAATAACCTATAAATGAAAGATATTAACTGGCCAGAGAGGCACTGTGAATTCTTAATAAATCTTTAGAAGAAGAAAACAGTCTCATACTTTTTCTTCACGGGTACAGGAAAACAGTACCTTACTAAATGGCTCTAACAGAGGAAGAGCCAAACATTAGATAAACAGCAACAGTAGAGGAGAAATTGGCTAAAAAAAAATGTCCTTGCTACAAACCTGAGGCTTTGTATAATGCATCAGTGCAAAGATACTCAGTACAAAGATGAAGTGATGCACAAAACCAAGGAGCTGCAGGAGAGCCTGAATATTATGCAAAATTAGTACAAAAATCTAAAGAAATACTTGCATAGGCTCAGCAGGGAAGCCAATGGTATCATGTAATCACAGATGCTTCATTTTCATTTCACAGTGAAGACCGGCTGTCTTAGAAAAGCAATGTTCATGTCAGTGTAGAAAGCAAATAAGTAAAAGTCACTTCATCTACTGGCAGGCTACTGTGTGCTGATCCACATTGTGAATGTAAATTCAGCACTCTGAGAAACGATCATAGTGTTTGTCTCTACACATAGATCATATAGGTGATTCACTAATAATCTTAACCCACTTTTAATCCCAACGATGACATCTAATATCAAGTACAACCTGCTAAGCATATAATTCTGTGGTACCAAGAAGGTTCAAGGGCAAGTTACATGCCATATCTCAGTCACTGTAACTCTAGCTATAGGAAACCTGTAAATTTGTATTCAAGTTTGTGTTTACATGGTGAAGACAAACTAAGGTATGCAACTTCACAGACAGTTCTGAATACTTCACTGGAAATTAATAGGAAGTTCCTAACCATGCTGATGCTCACTCTGGTGCTGAGCTCTGTCATGCTCGTTACTCTCTGGAAAACTAAAAAACTCGACTTGATGTTTTGGTGAGGCATTGTGTTATATTTTTTTTTTTTTTTTTATTGGGTGTATTATATGCTTATTGTGATGTGCATCTTCCTCTCTTGTTCAAAACCAAAACAAACTATCATGCAATAGGCACTTTAGGTATCACATACAAAGTGATTTTTCCTATCAAATTATATTAAAGGGAGAGAGGCAGAAAGAGATCAAGCTAAAAAAAAAAAAAATCTTGTGTCCACGAATCAGAAAAAATGCACTCAACTGCTGAGGGTTTTCACAGGTTCAAGCTTTCTAGGCTGTGAAACAAATCTACGGTAAGTAACTGTGACATTTTTTCGGTGTACTGCAGAACAGAAATACACTGAGGGAAATATTTCTATCTCAAATAATTTGGGAGAGAAATGTTTTACAACCAGAATTAAGTCTGAAAAGTGTTTAAGTACTAAAGCCCCCACTTTCCCTTGGGTGACCTCATTGCATTCAGAGGCATTTCAGCGGCCTAACTGGGGACACCATTTGCTTCTTGAAACATCCATAATTATCTGATCAGAGAGTTTTTAAAAATTGAATAGACAGCTGCTTACAATTGATATGGTTCCAGCTTCACAGTGCTGCAGTACTTGACTTTCAGTTCTGGGGAGATATATCTTTTATCCCTGCCCCGGTCCTGTTGTTCCTTGCTTGTCTGCCCACAGCAATGTATGCTGGTTTTGGCAGCCTGCAGTGCAGCTAAATATGGTCAATGGAGACCATTGTGTTAGTAGTAAGCATCAGCTTAGCAAGCAGAAACACTTATGTTCTGCTCTGAACACCTCCTTTCACCCTAAGGCACCTGCTTTAGGGCAAAAAGAAAGAAACAAACCAAACCAGTACACATGTTAAAACCCGGAGACCTGGAAATCCACATTCACCTGAATTAAGGTCCCTTGCCAGCAATGTAGATCTGATCCAATCGTTATTGAAAAAGAGCTGAGGGGTTTCTATTGACTCCAGCAGCATCAAATCAACCTCCTAGAGGAGCAGGTTCCCCCCTCCCTCCGGTCTTTTTTTAAACAGCAGGTTCTATTTAGGTACCTATGCTGGTGTGAGGTAAAACAGAACCAACTTTCTGTTCATTAACTTTACTTCTTAGCTAGACCTCTTCTAACTCTCTGAAATTAACAGCATATTGTGGAGAAAACAGTTCTTTTTCAGAGTGATAAAACCAATGTTTGTACTTCATGCCAAGGAATTGGATGCAAAGAAGTTCTTGATTACACTTACTTCTGTAACAACCAAGATCAGCTAATTTTGTTACTTGCCCCATTGGAGGGTTGGAAAGCATAGAGGTGTCCCACCTGCAGGGAAGAGTAGACCTGACAGATGGCCCAAATCTGACCAACAGCGCTTTCCATTCTATTTGCCATGCCCAATATAAATGCTGAGGGATCAAACCCCTCTTTTTTCAATGACTGATGTTTAAGGAGGACCCTGTATATTCATCTGTCTTTGATCCCGATCTGTGTGGTCCTGACTTGAGAGCTGGAATCTGGTTCCCATCCATTGCCAAGTCCAGTCTAGGACTTCCCAAGTGCCTTTGGTGACATCATCCTGGGAACTTTTCACAGTTTTGTATATATTGTATCTATTTCATTATTTTCTTTTTTTTTTTTTTAAATTAAAATTACATTAAAGTAGTTTAGTTCCTTCTTCTGAAGTCATAAATCTCTTTTTCTCTCCTCTTCTCCATGAAGTGAGAAGTGGTGGGAGAGGATCTATCACCTGTAAAAGCCAATTCAGCCTAACCCATGGCAGCACCACAGAAAAGCATGTGCAGAGGCCGACTGCAAGTCGGTCTTGAGATGAAGGAGGGGTGGTGTTGCCACCGCTTCCCATACTTTTTAAAGCTTCATATTCTGCAAGAAGTATCCTTTAATTTTGTTCATTTCATTCTTTGTCTGGAGTACCTGCTGGTACTCTGAACAGAGTTAGAAAAGTGAACCACAGCAATATGTAATTGGGAATGCCATAAAAGGTAAATTGAGTTCAAATCACACTTGAATCCTGTATAGCTTTGGATAGATCCTTGCAGCATTCAGCAGCTCAGTTAATTGACATTTGTGGGTAATAGCCTTGGTAATAGTGGCTAATCTCATGCCGATAAGGAGCTGAAAAAAGCCATCAGTGGATGCTCTAATGAGGTATTTGTCAGGCAGAAGCAGGATAGCTCTTCTAATGAAGTTCCCTTTGCTAGACCCTGCTTGTATCTGTCAAATTTTGACCAACAATGCTGAGAGTTTGCCTTAGACTGCTCTGTTGTTAAGCCTCAGTAAACATAGTTCTGCTATTCCTCAGGGTGATGTATATGCCTTATCAGTAAAACAATCCTGTAGTTACCTTACCAGAAAGACTTAAGGCTGCTGGTTTTTTAAGTGGAGATGTGAGAAGGCGTATGAGATTACCTGGATATCAGCAGTGAGCCTTTTATTCCCCCACCTTCCCTACAGGACCTTTGGTTCAGTCCCGAATATTCAACAACCTTCTTCTCTTCATAGACAAACATGGATGTTACTCAGATTCTGGCAGCTAAACAGTCCCAAGGGTCCCATAGGATTCAGTGCCCTCATCCCCAAGGAGACAGATGCCCGTGAGCCCAGGCTCACAAGCAAGAAACTGAGACTATTTTTGTTTTCAGCTTCACCCTGTCAGAGGGAAGTTGATTGAACAACAGCTATAATAAACAAATTTATGTCAGGAACCAGAATAGAAAGAAAAATAAGTCTAGCAAAGAAACTCCCGTACAGCAAAGATAACTCAACAACTTCATTTAATGACTTAAGAAGCAAAAAACCTGTGAGGTGGCACTGCACATTGCAGCTTGTGCATGTGTTTGGATGTGGTGGCAAGATTTCTGTTCTTCTTCAATTATATTTTTTAAGCTTATGGGAAAACACCCAGAAGTAACACTGTAGTTTAAAAAAGACATTAAACACCAGTCTATGGACTGTTTGTCCATTTCTTCTCAAAAACCTAGCTAATCTGAATCAGAAGCTTTCCCCCCTCAGCACACCCTCACCATGAAGTTGCAAGTCATGACCTTCTTTGCATGCTCTCCTTCCTGCACCTTATATCTGGATGCTACTAGGTGCTACATTGTGTATCTTGCAGCCCTGGCCAGGCTCTGGCACTGGTGGTGTGAATAAATGCAGACAGCTGCCATGCTTTGTCCTGAACTATTGGCATCAGCGCCACCGTGCAGCTGGCATGCATGGAGCAGAAGATCAATGTCATGTCAGAAGCTCCCTGCAGCGTTCTGGTGGGTTGTGTACAGCAGTGGGAAGTTTTGCCAGGGGACTGCAGAGTGGGCAATTTCTGTATCAGAATATTGAGGCAGGACTGAATTTAAGCATTTCAGGAAGGTTTTCTGGTTTGGAGTTTTAGACCTGGAACTTGAAGTCCTTAATACAGTTTTCAAATCATGTCCAAATGACAACATACAAGGAACCTCTAGCAGGAAAATTTGGTAGAATTTCCTAACTTTTCAGGGCCTGACAATTTGTTTTGGAGACACACACATACAACAAAGGGTCTTTCACAAAAAACGGAGTCCACTTAATAAACAAATGGTCTTTGTGTAAACAAACCAGTGGGGAAAAATAACAAACCATTTTGCATTTTTCACACTGGTGACTGAAACTGGATAATGCTTACGGTCTAGAACCTGCAAAATATTTTTATCTAAGTAGTTGGAGTGTTGTTGAGCTCTACTGTGGGGTAAAAATTGAGCTTTTTTGTATAATATAGTTTAAGTCTTTACACTGTGATCCAGTCATCTCTTGACCATATTCATGCTGCCTGCTGAATGTTACTACCAGTTTATGGATTCCTAGTGGTATAAGAAGAAAACAATGTATTTCCAGGAACATGAGCTGAACGAAGCACCCCATATATACAGCTAATACACGTGTGAAAAACAATTCTACTTTAGTAGATTTCAAAGCCCTTGACCCAAACCAAAGCTTGCTAAAGTCAGGAAGACTTTTGGGAAGATTGGATCTTGCTGTCCGTATTTAATAAAAATGTTAGCATGAAGGCTGCTAAGAATGTCTGTCACAAGTCAGTAACACTGAAAGAAAACAGAGGCTTCGTGCCCTTCTGCTATCATGCTCGATCTTACATCACAGGAGAAGCAGTTCAGGCCACCTGTGTAATTACTAGAGCTGGTGGAACATGATGAAGAAAACTAAATAGAAACTTTTAAAGTGAGCTGATTATCTGATTGTATCTCCTTTTGGTTTTATTCTCCTTTTTCCAGAGTAACCACTAAGCCAAAATGTATGCAAACAAACATGTTCAATCCAAACTAAGTATGCACCGAACTCCATAAGTTCTGCCATGCTATCAGGGTACGAGGTTTCAAGTTAGTTTCCAAGACATTATTAATTACAACTCTCAGGGGGAAAAAAAAAAAGAAAAAAGAAAAAAAAAGGAAAAAAAAGAAAACAAACAAAACCAACAACAACAACAACAACAAAAAAAAACACCACCATAAGACCAGGATCTGTAGCATAGCTCATTTTTATTGTTTAAACAGTTTTTGCATAGGAAATATATCCGCTTCCAGTAATTGACTGCAGTATGAGCAGCTGCTAGCAGTATAGGCTGGATATAACAGTAACAATCACATTAAGTCAAGCTTGATTTACACCAGATTAAAACTTGTGGCAGTTGAGTTCATTTGTAACCTAAAAAAAGTACCAAAAAGAACATTATTATCCTCCAACCAGGCACAATAAAAACCTTTGTTAACACTCAGACTAAAAACAGGTCTGATGCCAGAGGGCCCTAATTCCAAAATTAAGTAGCTGTACTGTAATGCGTCCTACTAGTGAAGGTTCATTACACAAAGACTGTGCATGCACCTCCTTTTTAATTAAAATGTAACCTTCAGGATTTATGGCCTACAGTATGGGGAAAAATGCCAGAAGTTTTAAAATGGATGAACCCTGGTGTGTAGCTAGCAAGCAATAACTGACTACTTGTCACCTACAGTTGTACTAAATGTATCTAAAGAAACACACAGCCCTACAAAAGTTGTTCTCAGAGAAGTATCATTGATATGGGGTGCCTCTTCCCAGCTTACTAAAAGTTCTATATGATATAAGCACAAATTAACAGCTTGATGAAGACATAATCTAATGCAGCTCTTGAGAAGCCTATGCCTGGGACTGAGGAACCCCTCACATTCTACAATGTTGTAATTTTTTATTTTTTTATTTTTTTTTTGAAGAAAATGTTATCTGAAACATATTTACAACTGAACTCAACAGAGACTGTGAAATTGAACAGGCACTGCTCATTTGTTTGAGTTTTTTGGTAAACATTTTGCTGGTTTTTGTTTCTTTCTCATTTTGCACCAACTTTTATCAGTCCATGCAACTTCAATGCCCTCAATGAAGAATGCATAATAAGCCATACTTCTTAAAAAACTTCCTTCTGCATATAGAGATACATTTGCCACATCAGTCCCTGTAGCACAGTTTTCAAAACCATTCTGTCAGAAATACAGTAATACAAAGACTGGCTTTAGTGTCACTAGCTCACACTGCTCTCTTTATTTAGGCCACCTTTTGTTTTACTGTTAACGTATTATGCAATAAAAGTATCAGTATCAAAGGCTTATTCTAGGATATTACGATGCTAGTGGCACTGAAGCCCTTTTCACAAATTCAACATACATTTGAATTGCAACACACAGATATTTCTAAAGAGTAATAACTAGTGAATCCTTTTATCATAAAAAAAAAAAAAACCAACAAAACAAAACAAAACACAACTACTTACAACCATTGAAGAAAAATTGCAACAAAAAATGTAAAAATTGACCGTCTCCAACTTGTCCCCTTTACTATTAACAATGTGACCAACAGAGCTGTGGCATGGAAACAGTACAAAGAGTTGTCATGGCAATAAGTTTGGCTGATGCAAAGGTCACTGTGCAGGGTTAAAGGGCAAAATCAGTGGTCCGTGTTGTCCTCCAACTGCAGTGCTCCACCACACCCACACAATTTTGAGGAATTAGAAAAAACTGGGGAAAAAGCAGAAAGTGCAAATAAGAAGGAGGCAGTTTTCAGCTCCTTCAGCATGGAGTAGAACATTAAACTTTGAGCTTTTCCTGGTTAGCTTGATTAGCCCGCGTGTGAATTTACTCTTTCTTTTTTTCAAGTTTTCTATAGAAACCTGATAAAAACATCCAGGAGCATGCAGCTGGTTAATGTTAACAAAAGACCTTGACAGGATCATGTAAACTATATTGGATGTCATGCTTGGGGCCTTACTGCCAGCAACATTAAGAGAGTTGTTTCATTAAAAGTGAATACTGTACACTGAATATGGGATAACTTTCTGCAGCCTTCATAATCTCACACAGTAAATACAATTTAGGTTTAGGTACAGAACACACTCTGGTGTCACAGCTGAGTATGTCCTTGTGCAATCTCTTTCATTAAGTCCTTACGAAGCTACAAGTTGCAAATCCAAAATTCTGCTCCCTGAGGACACAGCTATGTGAGACATAAGTACTGTTTTAGTTCTCTGCCTATCCTGAATTGCTCTGTGAACCTAATCTTAAATACCATCATGTAACAATCACAGAAAAAACTTTTGCTAAAGGCCATATATACTAATAAAAAGACAGTGGTGCTTCCAACATTTTGAAATGCTCTGAAAACCAACTTTTCCAATACTAAATACAACAAAATAACCTTCATAAAATATAACTTTTCTCCATTTACATTTTTAAAGGATTAGTGACCCACGCTTTTCAAGCACAGGAATCTGCGAAATAACTCCTAACATGGACAGATTTTTTAATACATAAATTAAGAAACTGGAGAGTTTTAACCCAAGTCCAGTCTCCAAACAAGGAATATTCTTGTTTACTTTAAAAATAGAAATGACATGCATTTCCATTGTAATTGTTAAAAAGTTAGCTTTACAAACAAGGGTATTTTAATAAAAAAAAAATTCTTAACAAAACTATACAGTGTACAAATTACTGTCTACAAGGTAGGCGGTTCATTCAGAAGATCTTCCTTTCTTCTTGCTACTTGCAGCTTCACAGATTCATTCACATATTTCAATGGAGCTGCCCACCTGAACATCACCCCACAACTATATTGCTATAATTAATATTTTTGCCATGTCTTTATGTACAGTCTCCTTCACTGCCTTTTTTTTTTCCTTAGTCAAGCCTCAAACGTTCATGTCACTCCAGGGGAAACACACTTCAGTGGCACAGCCATGAGGCCAGGGCTGCAAAGCAACTTAATAAAGGCAGAACAGTGCACATAGAACGGGGTGGCTTGATTTAGTCAGAATACACTTCCTGGTGAAGGAGGAGGCCAGAGACTGGATTTGAGTTCTCAATTTTATCTGAAACTTTTGACTGCCGAGCTTAAAAACAAAACAACAACCCAAAACCAAACCTACAGTAAATGAAAAAGTTAATTTTCTTCCAAACAGGCTTTTCTATTAGAGAGGTCGGTGGAAAAAACCCACAGCTGCTTAAAAATCCAATTCCTTTACATGGAAGGAAGGTGTCTGCTTTTTCAAACACTGCATCTGTAAGCACAATTTTTCTGCTACAGGAGGTCAGAGGTAACAAAAAAAGCTCTGTTAATGGTATCATAGAATCATAGAACAGAATCATCCAGGTTGGAAGGGGCCTCCAAAGACCATCTAGTCCAACCTCCCTGCAGTCACAGGGACACCCCTAACCAGCCCAGGTTGCCCAGAGCCTCATCGAGCCTCACCTTGCGTATCTCCAGGGAAGGGGCCTCAACCACCTCCCTGGGCAACCTGTTCCAGTGTTCCACCACCCTCAGAGGAAAGAACTTATTCCTAGTATCCAATCTAAATCTGCTCTTACTACAAGGGCAGCAGTCATTTTGACTAGTGCACTTGGAAGCCTGAACTTGTTTCAGTTTCATCCTGGTGGCCTAAGTAGGACACCTTGCTAACAGCACTATGGAAGGACAGCCGCCCAGCACAATTCTCTGCTCCCAAACCACTCAGTATCAGTGGCATGCAGAAAGAACAACACATATTTTGTTTCACCAGGCCAGGGCCTGACCTGCTTTCTGGGTGGGTCTAGTACATTTCAGTAATCTCAACAGCCGTGTGCTTAGTGGACGAATTCACTTACTATACGGCTCAGAAGAGCAATATAAAGTTGATTTTAATTTTCTTTCGGTGTCTTATCTTCTTATGTGGGGTTTTCCTTTCTTCGGTTTAGCTATAGATCAATATCAAGAATTTGTTCTTGTACAGCTTCTGTCTCTGTAGCCATTCAGGCCCTGCCTATTCACACATCTCCTGCTGGAGACGTGGGGATAAGCCACCACCACAGCCTATTCTCTTCCATATGCTGAAGGGATTGGCTTTGGTGTGCCACTGTCCAGCACTCAGTGGGGTGATTGTTCCTGGAGCTGCAACTCCAGGGGCAGGAAAACCTCCAAACTGCAGAGAAAACTGCAAAGGGATGAATCTTTCGACCAGGGTATCCCATATCCCCAAGTCTATACTCTCCTCTGGTATAAAAGCATGTGCTTTTAAGAAAAATTAATCCTGCGTTGAGCGATTTGTTACAAAGATCTCCAGTGCATGAGAGGTCTCCAGCATCAGATCCACTACTGATC
>VXBW01003667.1:18285-39373 GCA_013400375.1 Thinocorus orbignyianus
CAGAATTCATTATTTATTTTTTAAATCCAGAAATGATTTCAGCTTGCACCCCAGGTGGGAAGTTAAAAAGAGGGAACCAATTTGAAAGTTTGTCACAGTAGGCAGAACAGTCGCTTTGCAGCCCTTGCCTGGCTAAGGGTGCACTGCTTCACAGCTACACTGTAAAGTGTTAAAAATCCTCCCGACCCACCCCAGAATATATATATACGTATGTATAAAAAAAAAAATCCCCTGTCCACCTCTCAGTACAGAAAAGGACCTCATCACACTGCAAAAATAGCAGTACCCACTTTGGTCAATTAAAACAAACAAAAAAAGCATTTTTTTTTTTTTTTTTTTAAATCTGTGTACTTACTTATAATAACCAATACAGCTAAAAGCACTACCTACATAGGCAAAACTTGGTATTGCATAATTCGTATAAATTTGTATCCCCTCCCCCCAATATTAATTGGAAGATGAAAAACATGAAAGGTTAATAGAAAAAACACCAAAATACTGAAAATATTGCTGGTCGATTACAATTTTTAAGCGGCAACTATACACAGCCATGATATGCTTTATAAATATGAGATAAAGGTATAACTGTCTAAAAAATCCATGATGTCACACTTTTTCCCATCTGGAGTACAAAATATTTTGTCATAAAAATGGTAAAGATTTAAAATGATAATAAATGCAGCAAAACAAGTGTAGTGATGTCAATTTTTTTTTTTCTTTTTTTTCCATTTTTTAGATTTCAAGGCAAGGCACGTAATGTGGACATTATATCTTCGTGCAAATTAGGATTACTGGAAAGAGTATTTTAATTATTTTTTTTAAAGAGACATAGAGGCAAAATGTCTGCCCATGCACATTATATTACTGTCAATATGTGAAAATTGTTGAACAAGGCTAAATTCTGAAAGCACCATGCAAGTTTTCAGCACCCTGTAATTAAACTTACATTAAGAGTGCATTATTTAAATATAACATATCCCCATCCTGGTATTACCAGTTTGTAAACGGTAAGCTTTGCCCTTGTGACATGGATTTGCCTATCTCTTTGTCTCTATGATGCAGATTTTACAGAAATGTGTAAACCCTATGGGTTCTTGATGCAACCAGTAACTTTAAATAAATAAATTCTACCCCTCTGTGGAGGCAGCAGCTAAACCAACATAAGTGCTGTGTTTCCATTGATTTCTTTTTCCCAAGGACATGATTTGTCTTGATTTAATGCCTTTTAATACCCTCAAATACTGAGGGGAAAAAGAAGTTTGTTCAAAGTAATTTTTATTTCTATTTTTAATCCCCTCAATTTAGAGTCCAAGGGCTAAAGGACTTATAGTGATGACCCCTTAGATATGATTTTTAAATTGCACTTGCCTCTGTAAGTGTTTCTTTAGTGGGGAAAATGTTCACTCTTTTCCTTTTCTTTTTTTTACTGTTGCATGAGGAGATAACACTTTTACCTACGTAGAGGCATTTCTTCCATAGAGCCTGTGTGTTCATACTGATTGAAAACTTCAAACTGCATAACACACTAGAAAAGGCTGAATTAAGGGTCAAAGTTTAATAAACCCATACTGATAACTAAAGGCTACAGAGCTTATTTTTAAAACATTTAGAAATCAGAGTGTTGAGAAAATGGCTGGCTCACGGCCCTTGTCCTCCTGCAGCTCTGTTGCTGCTGCCTAGCCTTTGTTTTGTGAGATAACCAGGAATAGTGATCCCATGCGTAAACAACAAGAATACTAAACCAATAAAACTAGCTTATCATGCAAATATTAAGGCATCTAGAAAGTCAGTTAAAATATAGTGTCAGAGACAGAACATCTATTTCCCAGCAGACTTCATATAACAAAGGCTATTTAGCAGGGGCTGCATTCTACCCATCAGTGAAATATCATCGACCCTTTGTATGTAATTTCAGTTTCAACCATAAGGGATTTAGTGATTGTAAGAGCTGCAATTGCTGGTCTGTTTTTCTTCTTGCTTCAGTTTCTTTTGTTGTCTTCTCTTCTTTTTTAATGTTACTTTTATTTTTTTTTTATTTTTTTCCCTCAGTTGCTCGTTTCTGCTTGAAGGAAAGGCTCTCCAATTATGTTCAAACCATAATTTGGGACATTTGTTGGCAGGATCGGTGTTCTATTTGATACTTGAAAAGGAACCAAGCTAGCCCAGGTACCAGGACTGTTGAAAAAAGGAAAAGAGGTAAGGAGAGAGAAAGAGAAAAAAAAAAGAAGAGAAAAAAAAAAAACATGTATTAAACAAGTTGCAAAAATTAGAACACACTTAATTTGAATCATGGTTAAGCCAACAGTCATCATTAATAGCTCTACTTAAAATAAGAAACTATATTTGTGACTATTACTTGAAATTCTACTTTGCAGTTTTCCTAGTGAAAGTACAATTTATTTGAAAGAAAAATATTTGCATTCATCTCAGTTGCAAGTAATATTACTGTTCTCTTACACTAAGTAGCTTGTTTGTTTACACAAGCCTCCAAAAATTCCAGGCACAAATATTGATAGTAGACACAACTAAATCACACAAGTGACATTATATGGCACCATGGATGTTATTTAAGAGCTATCAAAATACACTACAGTGTACAGGCTTGCTCTTTTCAAGAACATAATATAAAGGTTCAGTAGCTAAGCTTCCTTTGCAATTTCCTACTTTCTTACAGCCCAGCAGTTTATCTTGTCTCAGCCCCAAGATGTGGCTCTGAGATGTGCATGCCCCCATGAGAAAACAGAGGACCTTTAATATTTAAAAAGCTGCTTCCTTTACATATTTTTCCCAAAAGGTATCAGTGCCTAAAGAACACTGGATAACACAGGGTCTAATCATGTAAAAACTCGCAGCCAAGGGTAGCCAAGAGTCAAGGGTAGTAGCAAGTACCATAAATTTTTTGACAAATGTCTGAGAAAGAAAATATTTTCAAAGGGAATCCAAAGACTTTGGAACTTAACTCATCATTTCAATCATTTCAAAAGCATTCTGTCACTGAGGAGCTTAAGTCCCAATGGCACACACACATTTACCACGCACCAACTTGTAGTAGGTACAGTACCCAACAGTATTTGCAAGATGGATACTCAAAGAAAGACCTCATCTGCCTCTATTCAGAACAAACCCTGATCAGCCTCCTACTTAGATGTGTTTCTGGCAACCTAGAAGTAACAGACTTTAGATAAATTTTCATAAAATTTATTCAGAAGAAAACCTGCATCATTATGTCAGCAGTCATTGCCGCACAACTAACACCAGAACTGGACCCACAGCATGCAAACACATGCCTCCTCTGCATTTCATTGTATTGAGTTTTTCTCAACACTCGGTGCGCGTTTTCCACAAACACAACAGTTTACTTCAGAATACACACCAGGATTAGGCTGATAAACCTCATGATAACACATCCAAAGACTAAAACCTCTGATGTGTATATTTTGTGGAAGACGGATGCTGGAAGTTTTCTTCCTTCTCTGTCTTTGGTCACCCTTCCGCACTGCTCTTCCCCTGAATGAGCAGATGCACTTCTGTGGCACCAGGTGTAAAAAGGAAAGTAGATCCTTTTGATCTGTTTTAAACGCGTATGAAATAACTACATTTCACTTGGCAGATTTATGTGATCCTTTCAGTTGCTGCTGTATGAGCACTAAAGAAAGAGGTCAACTTGTTCTGTGAAATCCAGGGGACGTCTTCCTCTAATCTTTTATATCAAAAATAACACAAACAGCTTCTGTCATTTACTCCTGTTTGATACTCTTTTCATCTCTAAACCTGTTAATTTACCAGTCTGATTCCTAACAATTAATTTCAGGTACACTGAAATTAATACACACAAAAGAAATGGGGAAAAAATTGCTAACCTGCTTGTCTCAATGACGCTCAAATTCTGAAGCAAGCCAGACTAAACTGAAAAAATCTTGTCATTTTTGCAAAATCTAAGACCATTTAATATGTTTAATTAAAGATTTTTCCTTCTATTTTTATCCTACCTATTATTAAATATAAAATGAATTCTGTTGTTGGATAAAGAATCCTTTGAAATTCAAAAATCACATTTACACTGCAAATCTAAAACCCATTTATGCATGAAAGATTTGTCCAATATGATCTGATGAAAAGATTATGTTTCAAAAAAAAATTCATTTGAGAGGCTTAATTGTTTCAACTTATTCTTCATCTTCCTTCATAATTTGTTTTAAAAGGCATTTTTTGTTTCTTCCTCTTCGGATTTCAGTTGTTGAGAAGTAAATTCTGAAATAACAGACACAAAGCAAATCGCCTACAAGCACAGGGACTTGTAAAAATAGGAACTAGTAATAAAAAATAAAAATAAAAAAACCAAGCAGATTTGTCTGAATATATGGTTTACAGTGCACAATTCTTTGCCGCACTGTTACATGGGATTTACAGTGCTTAGCAACTTTAAACAAAATAGAACACTAACAAAAAGAACGTAAATTTTGTGTGAGGTCAGCATGGTATTGAAACGATTTCTGCTGCAAAAGCTGAATACACAGCTTCCAGGTTATCTTTATGAAGATTTACAGTGCCCTTCAGTGTTTGGATACACAGAAATGTGACTTTTTTCTTTGTGTTAAAGTTGACGACCTTCTAATTACTACAGTGGGTAAAAGAAAGCAATGCTGATAAAGAAAAAAATAGTATTTGTAGCAGCTTTCTTATCTACTACTTCATATAGAAGACAGAGATCTTGATTTTGTGGGAAGTGCTCAATAAAAATAAGTTGTAGCAAATGACTAATAGGACTGTGTTGCCGTATGACCTACAAATTTAATATAGGTGTTTATTTGAACCTTTCAAGCCTCCCACCTTACATTACGACCATGACAAAAATGCGGATTGCAACAAATTTGTCAATGCTGCTTATGCATCCTCAGGGAGTAATAAATCACCCACGTTAACACTGAGCAGATCCCACAGGAGTCTGGGAAGTCTCTCGCACTTCTGGCACAGAGCCTCTTGCCACTGGCCAGAGACAGTGGTGCAGGATACGGACCTGGAGCAGTCCTGGGGCCGTGACGGCTACATGCCCATGTCAGCCTGCTGTGGCTGGAAAAGACACCACTCTAACATCACTCAAGGTGGACTGAAGTCCCTCATCTGCACACACCCACTGGGCAGCGGCTGGCTCCACTGGCAGCCATCCTCTCTGTTTGCTAGCACTTCCTAAGCCATGACCTTCAAGGCTTGATGAGCTCAGGTTGTAGTTTAGAAATTAAGCTTATCATACTGCCGCTTGATGAAACTCTGTCCTGGACCGCCCCAAGTCCTGATACCACTGCAAACAAAAAAGGAAACCAGAATGAAACTTTCTGAAGTGGATATCACTAAACACAGCACAAAGATCTGAGAACAGCTGTGATACACAGAGGCAGCAAAGGGCCAGCTCAGAGTCTGCTAGGCTGCATACATCTGACTGTATATCCAACATTCCCACATGCCCCATTGCATTTACAGTAAACTTAATTGAATTTTCAACTATCAAATGAGGCACATCCTGTTTTGTCGCTCCCCATTGCTTCTCCATGCAGCCAAGCTAGACTAACAGCCCAGAAGAGCGAGGTCCTCTGTCAGCTTTCTCAGACCCACTCTGAAGGGACCTCTGTAAGCATTGCAGAGTTTAGCTTCTGCCAAAGAAACCACCTACGGTTTCTATGCAGTGCCCTAGCAGAAGCACCAGTAGATGCTGACTGCAAAGCAAACTCTGCCTGGGGGCCCAGACTGGTGGAAAACGCCTTTCCCTCCACCACCCTATCCAGCAGTTTGCATAAGTCCCAGGTAAACTTCCAGCCCTTGGTTTCATGGCAGCAGAGGCAGTGCTCTGTAACTGTTCACTAAGTGCTTCAACATGGGGGGAAGCCAAAACTCTTTCCATTGCCCAGGACACAGGCATACCAGTTGTCCTTGCAGAAGTTAATGACATGTCCTTCTGCCCCCGTGGCTTCTCCTTCAGGTAAAAAGCTTTCTATGTATGAGTGGAATAAAGCAGGCCTACCCCACTCTACAGCTCACTGCTCCTGTGGAAATCCATGAGCCCTGCGCTGACAGCAGTTATAATACAAACCCCTCTTCCTTAGAATATGAAGTGAGACGTCAAAAAAACTGCCCTAGGCTAAGTTGTGAAGAAAATTACATGAGAAGCACCATCACCTATTGCTGTGAGATTCAGAATAGGGGCCTTTGTGGGAGAGAGTATGGTTTGCAGGACCATCTCCCTGAAGCACTATACCTCTAAGTAATTTCACTACAGTGAAACCATTTTCTCTCACTTAGACTATCAGGTGTGTTTCACAGTCATCAGTTCCTTCTCTACCCACAACAAGTATAATGTATTTATCTGTTCAAATGTAATAAAATAACAAAGGAAAATCCAGCAAGCATCCTACAGGGTTAACATTCTCCATTACAGTTTCCATTACAGTTTTCACATGTTAATTCAATCAAGATTTCTGCCATGATTTCCTCTTAAAGATAATAATTGCTGTTTCAAGAACCTCTGATTAAAGTATTACTGGAATGGACCACAGTCAGGACTAACATTATATGCACATACAGTCCACTTTGAAGATTATAATAACATAAAGAGTATAATAATGTTAAACAATTAACTAAATACAATATAAACCAAATCCAATCAGACTTGAGTAAATCTGAAGGATTTTAAGATTCTTATTTCCCACCAGTTACTACCTTCTTTCTATTACAGCTTAAGAGGTCTGTAGGAGTATTTAATCATTCAGAATATACACCTAAAACAGTATTTCCTTCTTGCAGCATGAAAACACTAGTAAGACAAGGTAGATCAGATCATGCCAGGTCAGTATTTGGATAGAAAAGGTAGAAATGCCTTTGATGTCAAGGGAAGTGGCACTAACGAGTCACCAAGCAAGGTTCATCTATCTCTATTCTAAGCAAGTGCTTGCCCACACAAGTACAGGGAAACACAATTGTGCTAACCTCAGTGCTCTGGCTAAATTTCCACTTGCACATCTCTGCCAAAAGAATAACCACCCCTCTGGCAGCTACTTAATGTGGTATTTCTGTTACCATTCTAAACTGGTATCAGTGGTTAAACAACTGCCAAATTTCACCTTCAAAGCGAGCATTTATTTCAAGACACACATTAAGTATATCTCAGCTTAATTTAGGACAATATTTATAGTTTAGCAGACACGTAGCATTCATCTAGCAGAGGGAAAAGGTAAAGATTTATGCCCAGAGGAGGGAAAAGGGAATTCTGCTGCAAGGACCTCATTTAGTTATAGTGTAACAAAAAAATGTAAGGAAAGATCACAAAAAGGCCACAGAGCTCATTACTAACAAAGAAAATCCACAGCAGAGGAAGGGCCCAGAGAAATAGTGCATGTCCATGCTGTGCTATGGACTAAACATGCATGAGTGTTTGGTGCAGGGACAGGGCTAAAGGAGGTTTGCAATCATGCACATGTTTAGAGGGAGCAAGAACCAAGTGGAAGGTGGCCTCCCATAGAGTCAGGCCATGGAGAACTTGGGCTGGGGTTACCAGATATCACTGGTCACCCATGAAAAAATGACTACACTTTTTACATCTACACTGCTTTTCCCCCAAAATATTACCATTTCCAACTTTAATGTTAGATTTTTTTACCTTAGTACTTTTTAATAACACGGTTAGTTTATTTATCAAATTAGTATGACTAAATAATAATGCAGATAATCCTAAACGCACCGAAAAAAACCCAACCCCCTCCCACCCCCCCTCCCAAAAAAAAACCCCAACAGTGTAGGTTTACCACTTCAAAAGAAACACATGGAGGTAAAACCATCAAAAAGTAGAAAACTGGAGTAACCAAGGGGTTAAAGATACGGTTTACACTTGAGAATTCTCTACAGTATGCTCCTCCTTCCCTAGCAGTGCTGCCAAAAATCATCTGACAGGAAACATAAGATTAAGTTTGTCCTACCTAAGTGAACAAAGAGTGCTCAGAACAGGCAACTAGTTCACTGCAGAGTGGGAACTTTTCTAATCCTGCTGGAATCTGCAATGCTACTCAGAAAATATTACTGAAGTTGTTTTCTTTACTTCAACGTCTTGCTTCTGGATCATCTCATTCATTTTGGTCACACTGCAAATCTTGCTGCTTCTTCCATAAATGTTAACTTAAAGCTCCAAACATAATCATGTGGAAAATGGACATTATTGATTCCTATGGTCCATTGTTCCCCCATTCTAAGTCCCTGAAGTTCAAGTTCAATCTGGAATTACATCATGTCTGGTTTCTCCTGGTTACCAGACAGCTTGAGACGTGACCACAGCTACAGAAAAAACAAACAGCCTTCTTCACGCTTCGGCTCCCCTATCGATTCAAACATAAACTTTTTTTCTTTCTCTCAAGTATGCTCCAAGTATGGAGCATGGTTAATTTAGAGATTAAGTTCCAAATTAGATTATCTAATGGCATCTTAATGGATTGCTGACCCATTTCCTGTGGGATGGCAGCATGCAAGTCTGGCTTGAATACAATTAATTTCTTAGGAAGTGTTCTGAAGATGTTTGCCTAGATGGAGAGGAAACAATGTTCTGCACATCCTTCTGCATTACAGAGTTGGGCAAAACTATTAGAAGTAGCAATTTAAATTGATAAAGACCAGAAAGTATTCGGTTTTCTTTCTTTGAATACTTTTACAATCAGGATACTTCAGCGTTTTTGTTCTTAAATAGTAATGAATTGATACTTCCAAAACATTGCCTAGGGGCATTGGGGCAGGCAGGGGTGGGGGGATGGGATGATGGGGGCAGGGATGGATAATAGTATGATCACCCTCTAACGGGTGTCTGTGTTTGCCAAAATGTGCTTGCCACAGCAACAGTGCTGATTGTGTTACTTTAGCTATGTGCTTGCTCGATACCAAACATACACAAGGAACTGCACGACAAAAGCAATCTGCACCTGTTCTACTTCCCCTCCCCATCCTCCCGTTTCTTTCACAAATCAGAGATTATCCCATTTGATTGCCTTATCAGCATTATTATCATAAACCTGGATGGGTGCTGGGGGGAAAAAATTGTACTTAGAAAGCTGAACATCCATACAGCTAGAGCTGAGAAGGAAATTCAGCACTCTGAGAACAGAGTTCCCCTCAGCATCTCCAGGAACAAACCAGCTGTTGTACTAAGCTTAATGTGTGAAGATAACAGACCAAAAGCAGGAAATGCAAACCTGGTGCATTTGCCTGGATAGTGTAAACATAATGTTAAAGTAACAGTTAACCCATAAAACTAACGCAGAAAGATCACTAAAAAAATGAATACAGATAACAATAGTTGGGAATAAAAATACATTTGTCCATAGCTGAGTTTAAATGTACACTTTGGCAATGAAAATTTGCTTGCAAGACCTGCAAATACTCAACATGCTCTAAAAGAGACCCATCATGCCAGCTTTGATGAGTGGTCTCACTGGAATTTCAATATAAGATTGAAGCCTCAGGCTCATGTTATCAGCCTTACACACACACCTTTTCCCGCTCACATTTGTGTCTTAAGTTTACTTGTTTCATACGCTTTTGCTCTCACATAGTGACTGAGACTGCATTTCCTAATTAAGCCTTACAGATTTTTACAGCTTCCCCCCACCTCCTGTGTCTAGGAAAACAGTTATTATCACAGAACTGTGGTTATGAAAAAAGAAGGGTGGGGTTTTCTTGATGGATTCTGAGTATCTTCTTCATATGTACAGGGGGAAAAAAAGACCTGAAAGATCTTAAAATTACTTGAGAACATAGTTCCATTAATGTGTTTAAATGTTGACCAAAGTTCAGTAGACATAATAAAACATAAATATCTATACCGTAAATGCTGTAAATAAGCAGCAACAAATAATAATTGTAGATGGTTAGGTTATTGGGAGCAAAATAAAAACTACTACTTCCAAACACCTTACCAAATAACTGGGGTTTTCCCCCCCCCCCTTTTTTTTTTAAAGAAAGCTCACAGTATGTTTTAATTAAGTATTTCCTTAAAGATACTAGAACATTAATCATATCACTATTCTTTGCAAGTCTTCTGTTTTTTAAGAAAAGGGTACATCAATGACTAGAAGTTTTGTGCGTTTGGTTATGGACTTTTTTGTTTGATATTATTCATATCCTCCTTTTTCTGCAAAGTTCAGCCTTTTGCACATGGACTACTACTCTCTTATATATGGGACCTTAAATGCCAACAGATACATAATTTTATAAGGAAAGAAAAACCCTGAAAATGTATTTTGAAATCTATGTATTATGCTTTGAAATCTATGCATCATATCTACTCTCAGGTATGACAGGCAACTACTAATGAGACAAAGAACATAGAAATAAGAGAGGTTTTATCATCATTCAGTCTCCCCAAGTTTCCAAGGTGTGGTTCACCAACAATGCTGCATGACAAAGCTTTCGGCTTCACCACCTCTGATACCTGGTCTCTGTAGAGACAGGAGAGCTAACATTGAGGCACTGCCAACTTTTTAACTTCTTGTGATCAGTATACTTAAAACAACCATAAATGCCTGTTGTAACAGGTCAGATCAAGTACCACCAAAATGAGCACTGTGGATTTGAGTAAATCACACAACCAAACATTTAGTAAGCTATCTTGTGGGGGAAACTTCTGACTGTCTGGACTAGATTTCTTGCCAAGGAGCAACAATTCCTTTTCCAATGCATTCTTTTCTTAAGTGTCAGATTTAGTGTTAGGAGGGCTCACTGCTCCTAAGCTTCTGCAGGTACCATTCTTAGATTCTCACCTTCATGGGATTTGCAGGATGTTGCATTCTAGAGCCCAAATCCTAAAAGCCATCTACTTAGGGAGAACTACCAGTTTGTTTCTTTGTCCTTAAAGGATGGTATGCTTAATTCAAAGCCAAGCAAGTGTAGCTTAGGCCAGTAAAGAGATGCCCATGGCAGGATTTGTGCCCAAGCTCATCTGGCAGCACTTTTGTATCTTGGTTCAGGCAAAGTGGCAGGTAGCACTCTAGGAGACACCTGCAAAGCAGTTTTGCCTGTACAGGTGAGTGGATTATGTATTCATCACCAAAACTTCCTTGTCATTGCCTAAAAATGTTCTTCCCCCGTTCTTTTCATAATTTATGCCCAAGTGTCTTGTGTGATGGGTACTGAAAAACAGAATTCAGCAAACTCTGGGCCAGTGCTTCACACAGTATCAACTGGGATTTCTTTAAAGGTGGCTCAAGTGATGACTGATTAAAATCACTCAAGGATATTCCTAGACAGGCAGTTGTGCTATAATTTCCTAACTCTTGATGACGCCCTGAGAAAGCAACACCCTTTGCAGTGGGAGAATAAATCACCCCCTCTGTGCTATACTAGCTCAGTTTGGATTCACTCTTGGCAGTACATTGAAAACTGTGGCAATTACTGCATGATAGGGATTTATAATGTGAATCACAGTCCTCGAGGAGATGAGGTGAATCCATCAGCTAATTTTCCATTGTGCCATTTCATCTATAAGGGAAGAAATGACACCACCTTGCTTTTCTGCCACAATTTTTCAAGGTTTTAAATATTATTTCAGAAAAAAACACAAAATGGAAAAGTAAAGCAAAAATATTCAAGAATTTTAAACTTTCACATTTGTAAACAGCACCAATTTTCAGATTCCATAATTATGCTTCCAAGCTGACACTCAAAGATCACAAACCTTCTAGCAACCCCTACTGCAATACAGTACATCAAAAGGCATTTTGTACATGATACATACATGCATCACACTCGCACACATGCTTACACAAACTATTCAGAACTACATACTTTCATGATGTGTACATAAATGTCCAAGAAGTATTTAAAATTATTTTGAGAGTGAGTAGCTAATGCTCCACCTGACAGGCTCTCAACTCACAGGCTTTATATGTACAACCCCCTTTAGATGTTGAGTGCTGTAGATAATCCCGCACATGAAAGAGGTTAAAAACTGATGTATCACAATTATGCTGATTTGTTTACACACCTATTTAGATGCATACACCTCTACTGTTACCATAATTCATTATATAGCAAGAGATGTAAATGATAATAATGAGCAATGTATTAATGTACCAAAGGTTAAAGAATTTTATTGTGTTTGCTTTTTCTCATACAAAAGGAAACACTATTTTGTGTAAATCATTCCTAATTATTCTGTTATTTAGTTGAGAAATAAAATTATTTATATCTTACCTTCACATATATGTTAGTGACCTAAATCTATACCAGCCAATTAGTCAGAAAAGTCTCTATTAATAGTATCGTTATTCGTTGTCCAAAACCACCACCACCTCAGACATTTATTATTATACTCATCTATACCTCTAGGAGAATCATTTTCTTTGTCTTAGCCACTAAGATCCCCAAAATATGACTTCTAATTCTGCAAACAACATTTTCATTTTTAAAGCCTAAGATCAGTATTGCCTTAACTTTATGAATCCTTTGCGTTTGACAGCACAGCATTGTCATTCCAGGTGCTTAATTAAGGTGGTTTCTAAATTCACCTTACGCTAAAGATAACCTGAATCTGCATGGAAGAAATATGACACGTGTGTTTTGATCAAATGCTATTACATATTCCTCTGGAGACCTGCTAAAACAGATACTGTAGCTCAATGCAACTTTTTTAGAGGTGGTGTAGGGGTGGAAATAATTAAAATGTTACCTTTGCCAAGTAATTCCCAATGTATCCTCACTGGCACTGGGGTATAAATGCCTGCCGTTTTGATTCATGGTCCAGTCACAAATTCTCAGCTGTCAATTGAAACCTAGCAGTCAGATATGGATCGAGCAGTACTACAGTTTTTAGTATTTAAATGAACACATGCAAACTAGTACTGTACATAGCAAAAGCCTTACTTTCACAAGAAGCAACTTTAAAGAAAAAACAAACAAAACAAAACAAAAGAAAACAAAGAAAAATAACTTATTCTGAGAAATAAATGCCTATTAAGATTTGTTTAAGATAATATACTACTCTATTAATAAAGCATAAAAGAGTAACTAGTGTTTAGCACATAACAATTAGCCATTATTAGATTACAAACTGAGCTGGAACAAAAGGAAATGTTAATATTCAATAGTGAGATACTTTAAGAAATAAAATAAAAATGCTGTTTTCTCTAAGCAATGTTCTATATAATGTGTACTAAGTAAAGGTCAAATATAATCAGTATCTTGTAGCATGCATTTCGTGAAACACAGAAGACATGCAATTTATAGAAAATTTGCCCAAATTAAACAAACTGTATGACCTTTAAGAAGGCTAAAGGTATTTTTTAGTTGAAGTTTATTAATCTAGTGTTACTGACAGTGGTATTACTTAGCAAGAGGTGATAAAATAATCTAATCTTGCTTTAGACTCAGAATAATAGCATTTAAAATACTTTATTGCATTTTAATATAATGAGGAATGTACTAAATGTTAGCTGAAACAAACTCTTCCCAGTTCCTCCAATCACCAGTTCTGCCTTCATGGATTGTTCAAGCAACCCTCTATATCTCTGTTTATTTAACAGCTGCCCTACAGTGTTAGCAGATTTATTGAAAAGATATACTGCTTATTTTTAAGTTTAAGAAAGTGAACTTGTCTGGCTTGAGACGAAAACACACATTTTAACCTCTGTGTAGTAATGCTGTATATAAATTTCAGTACATATATGATACGGCACTCTGAATTGTTGCCGAGTTTAATTGTATTCAATGCATTTTACTCTTCTCTGTCCATATACACAGATAGTGCAGGCTACAGCAAACAAACTACAATAAACTATTTTCACAGGAGCACAATTAACTGCAGTCTTTTCCTGAAAAATACAAATGCTGAGGACAAGACAATATTGCAAACCTGACCCTGTCTGGCTGTTAGACTCATAAGCTTCCTGCTGTTAAGGTCTGAGCAATGGAAATGTTAGTCTCCGATGTTTTCATAGGGATTGTTTCTTGTTTGTTATCTAAAGAACTCCAAGGGACCTTCTAGAGGCCATTAAAAGCATGACTAAACCATATGAAATTAACCCGAAAAGGAAACATGCAGTCAAAAAGTTTTCTAGAGGTAACCGTGAATAATACATTAAATATGTTTAAAGAAAGGGGTAAGTAAATATGTGGTTTAGTCACCACACAAAACAGTATTGTAAACCTGATTTTAATATTTCAGACAGTAAAATATGTCAGCTCAGTTACTCCATGTACAGTAGATGTATTTCTGCTATAATCCTTAAGAACATCATCATCTTCATTACAGATACATATTTTAAAGCTTTATAACTTAGCTATAAAAACTCACTTCCATCTGAAATACAAGACTGAAAGGTTATCCCTCCCTTTCCCCCTCTCCCCTTCCCCCTTTCTTCTTTTGAAAAATATAAAATCTATGAATAAAAGCCCTTTGGCTGATTAGAACCATAAAGAATACTAAAATCAAAAACTTAGTGTTACCAAATGATTTTATGCACTTAGGTTTAGGTCAAAAATCTGGCAAGCACAGCCTGCTATAGAACCTGATTGCATTTGCCATTGGGGAAAAGACTAAAGGATTCATACATTACATTTCAGTAAATCAACTTCTGCACTAAATCATTACATTCTTCCTACAATTTGTATGAAAACTTTCCACATATATAGTTAATGTGTTAAATTATCATTACGAAAACTCCAAAAAGAGCTTTTCAAATCTATTTTATAAATGTTGGCACTTCATACTGTATACAGTCATACATACCTTAATACATATACATCTAGTTACTTTAATGGTAATAAAACATGCGGATTTTATAAATATGCTTCAGACACACTCACACACACTTATGTGAAGATTCATACTACACCAGACTTACAGTTAGTGTAAACTGCAGTGCTTTTCACTGCAACAAGAGTGTCATACTTGTGACGCTGGCAATACCTTGAAGAACTGTAGGTCCGTATGACAATGTGTTCTATGATAAGCCCAGGACTGCCTGGCTTAAAAGACCTCCACAAGTCCCAGAACCATTGATGGAAGATGTCTGTTCACAGCAGCAGTGAGAACACTGCACCTGGAGGATGTCCAGACAAACCAGCAGGGAAAGCCTAGGCGCACAGACCTGACATGAATACCAAGCTTTGGAAGGATGTAGGGCACTTTGGTACAGTATTTTGAGTGCTGTATGTTGCCTGGTGTCGTGCTGAAAGCTTTCTGGCTAGTTATAGTCCTCAGAGAAATTCAGGCGACCTCTAAAATCATGCTACAGTATTAACTGGAGATGAGAAAGCACATTCACTCTCACCCACAGTGAGCTACCTAAAAGACTTTTTCTGCAGGATTTGTGAAAGGGAGAGGCAGGAAACTTCTTGAAGGCTACTTGAGAAAACTTGAATTCCTCAGCAGAGGGACTAAAAAAATAGTCCTCAAGAGACATTTAATAAATGCTGAAAAACATTACTAACTTTCTCACAAATATGCTATGAATGCAAAATAAACAACCTGATTCAGTATGCGGCATGATGAAAAGTCTTTCCTAGAAGCCTGTTGGACAGGCCTGCTCTTCAGTCCCACATCTTTGACATTTTCAGCAAGGCAAGCCCCACGAACCCCATTCCATTAACACCTTCCATCCCAAAAACATTATCAATGATTATTTTTTTTATTGCTATCTCACCTAACCATCCCAAAAAAAGAACATGAATCAAGGAATTACAGAATTGTCAGAGTTAGAAGGGACCTCTAGAGATCGTCTAGTCCAACTCCCCTGCTAAAGCAAGATTGCCTAGAGCACATTGTTCAGGACTGCATCCAGGCAGGCCTGTACATAGGTCTGTATCCTGAAGTGGAAAAGGATGCCCAACCTTGCAGTAGACAGGGACACCTCACAGGCAGCCCAGTTTATTTCCCAACATGTGGAGCTGCAGCAGTCTCTCATCCCTGCAATACATCCTCACCGCTACACTCAAACCCCCAGTGCAACTCCTTCTCCAGGGAGGTAGCGCAATTCCCTCACCCACCTCAGATGCATCGTGGGAAGGGACCACCGGCCAAAGGAGAAGCAGAGCAGCAGGCTGAGTGCTTCTCCTAGCTCCTCCACCTGTCTGCAAGTCTTCTGCCTTCCTGCTCCTGTTCTGCCCTCTGTAAAATGCCAGGGCAGTTATTTTGGTTCACACTTTACAGTGCTGTGAGACATCCTGATATGAAGTTCTACCCAAGAGCTAGATTTCACTATAGTGGCCTTTTCAGTTTAAATTGGGAACCTTCCAAGCACAACCACCCTACAGAGTTTTAAGTATGCAAATCCCATGCATGTCAAAAACTCACAGTCAACAGCTAAATCTTTAATCATAATCTGAATAATTTTTATGGGTTGATACTAAGCAGGGTTTGTTTTTTTTTTCCCCTATTTAAAGAGTGACTGTCTAAGACTAAGAATCATTTCATTCTTCCCTGATGTCTAGTGAAAGTAGATCTGCAGTTTGGAAATAAGAAGTTTGTAATAGGAGACTGTGCTATAGCTCCTATTAGTTGAGAAAAGCCCATGAAATTTAATATTTGCATATTGGTATTGTTTTGACTGAAACTTCCTTTAAATGTGTTTCCTTTTGAGCAAGCATATGTGAAAGGTGACCTCTTATCCATCTACATACCTCCCTGGTGGTCATGTGACCCAGTTTTACGTCAAACTGTCAATTATGATAAGGGACACAATAAGAACAGCCTAAGTGTTGATAACCTGTTTCCTGGCTTTACTGAGAAATTCTGTTTAGGACTCTACTTATGTTCTTCTTTCAGCCTTCTGCCGAAAGCAAAAGCAACATCCACCCAAAACAAACAGATACTCTCTGTTCGGTGGACATTTAAGTTTACCACTTTCATGATGAACAAAATGAAGATAACTCCATTTTGAACTGTGTGTTTCAGTAACTAAAGGATGCATCTGACAAGAACAACTTCCTACTGAAGAGGCAGGGCTGTCTCATGCGTAGGAAATAAAAAGCTAGCTACAATTTTCTGATTTTGCATTTTAGAGATCTGAAGTGTTTATTACTATGGCAAAGGTCTCACTCATAAATGTCAAAGCTGTGTGAAAAACATGCATACCACACACCTAACACAGAAAGTCCAGGTTCCAGTGAAAACCATGCCATTGTATTAATCAGTGCAAAGACTGGAAGGGTCCACTAGCTAGTCCACTAGGGTAACTAGGCCAGTATTAGTTAGTTCAGTTTACTGTAACAGACAGGAAAGTTCTAGAGGTCATTATCTTCACAGACCTCAATAGCTATCCCATTTATTTAAATTTTCTAATTAAAGACAGGATCACACATAAAAGGCTCCAAGCTGCACTGCAATTAAATAAATGGCAAAAAAAAAAGAAAACCTGACAGTTATTTCATTCACTCCGCCAGAAATCTTACTAATTGTGAAACTATTAATCTGTATTTGCAATAAATATAAATGTTCATCCATCAGTCCGTCCATCCATCCATCCATCCATCCATCCATCCATCTTCTATATTGTTTACACAGTTAAAGTGCATGACTAGTATTTCTGGCAACATTCTAGCTTTATAGCCAGAAACAACATCAATCTGTCTCTAAGTGTCTATCATTTCAAGACAGACAAGAAGCAATAAAGATGTAATAAATTCATGAAGTTGAAAGAGTAGCATAAGGTGGCTACAGAAATGCCATCTGATAACCACGAGAATTCTGAAATTAAGACTTTGTTACTGAACTAACGATCTGTCCATTAAAACTATTTAGTCAAGAGAATGGTGGCACAATTAGAATCTGGCAAGGGACTGTGTCCACTTGTAGAAGATCAAATTTGACTGAGTTTCCTCAATTTGTTGCTGCTTCTTCTAGTCTAGGCTTAAAAACCACAAATCTTCAGCAGACACAAATTAGAGAAACAAGGTGGGGGGAAAGGTGGTCCCATATTGTCAATATTATCTAACCTTTCTTTTATGCACAAGTCTTTATTGACTTCATAAAATAATCCCACCAGCCACCAATAGTAAAATTAAGAAGAATTTAGGTGCTAGCTCTTATCACTTCCCTTTCTCTGATGCCCTCATTGCAGTTACATTATTAGTATCTCACTACTCTCAGAACTTGATCCTGAATCAAGCAAAACGAACCAAGTGGTCATTAACAATTTGTCATAGACATTTGTGGGGGCTAACATGATGTTTTTACAACAAAATGATAAGATACACATGACTGTCCACATGTCACTGAAGCAAGAGATATGCTTTGTAGCTATTTACGTCACGGTATAGAAATACATAGTGTTTCGAGGCAGGTAGCAGGAAGGCCCAGCAGCAATTGCAGCAGGAAGTGGACTGCATAGTTACAGCTCCTCATTAGAACTGTGTCTTCCTAACTATCAACACAGCACGCTAAGTAATGCACGTAGCAGCATATTTTTCACAGTACCCAGATCAGTAAAAAAATATAAACTGTTCCCATTGGTGCTGTTATGCACCATCTTTCAAATTTATTTCCAATACTTCCCATCTCAATGTGAATGTTCCAGGTAGGTTGTGCTATAAATTGTTTACTGAAAGTTCTAGCAAACTATTGCTTTGTCAAAACAGTCCATCTAAGTGCGTGTTGCAAAATATATGTGTAACTTTTAAATTTATGGTGTTTACTGTAATTTAAACAAGCTACATAATGGTTCTTTTTAAGAACAACAAAAAGTACTCAACGGTACATGCCAATATTTCTCATAACCAGAGAGAATAAATCTGCATAAAGGTTCCTCCAATGAAGTAAAAAATGCACTGGTGAGAATATTTATTCTTGAGAAGTCAATATGTGCATTACAGGGTACGATGAGTGTTTAAAAGACGTCTCTGGAACTAAAACCATTGGCTTTCTAATTTAGAATTTCTCTCCACTAATACAAAATGATTGATTGCCTTTATTTCATGTACCCCTTGATCTTTCTTTTCATTTATCATGGACTGCTTTAAAGCAAATGCATTTAAAATCTGCCACAAGAAAAGTGGTCTCTTTTAAATTGTTGTAAAGTAATGAAAGGACATAGTAAATCAATCTCATTTCTGCCTTACCAAAGGATAACCTTTGCTCTATTAAAGTTGTTTAGACAATCCCAGTGCTCTACCTCACTTTATGGGTAATAAACATACGGCACTGTCACCTCAGAGCTGCCTTTAGGACACAAGTGAGTGAAGGTGTCTAATTCATTAGAAACATATATATATATACCTACATGTTTGTATTTACTCATCTGAAAAAGCTTTGATGTTGAGGCATTCTGTTCTTTAGAATGGCTTCTGCAGTACACACTATTCCTTAATTCCTAAATTCTGTGCATATTTGTATACGTAAGCATATACACACACACAGAGCAAACACACCCAGGCTAGCATATACATATATCCATTGCATGAATTAGAAAAGAATAGAAAATTCACAGCAAAGATGAAACCATGACACAACTTACTGTATGGCTTTGCTGGTCACCAATTGATGATCCTGAATTAATACAACAAGACTATGAAACAACGTACTTTAGAAGGGAGAATATGGGTTTCACACAGTGGCATCAAAGAATTTTTCTGTTTATAAAGTGTATGTGAGAACTAATTTATTTTCCCCTTCCCTTTAAGCCATCTGACCACATGTTTTACCATGAAAGGGAGTATAAGACACAGTGTGTGTAAACACCACAGGCTGTGATGAACCTTGAGATCCCTCTAACTTTTATGTTCCTATGACACTGATGAAATCTCCGAATTTATTTTCATCTACACAAAGCCAAAAATATACCGAAGATGCATGAAATAAGCAACATATGATTTACATATCATAAACTCAGCCAAGAGAAAATTAAGTGTGCTGTCACTACATTCTGGTATGTGACAAGAAGTTTGTAACTCTTTCAATTAACTTGGAAGAAGGTGAAGTGGGCTTAAGCAGTAGCAAATTTGCAGAAAAAATGCGTCTAAAACACGTAGAGAAAAAAATAATATATTATTGCACATCCACAAATTAACTGGATGCCAGAAACTTTTCAAAGTATACTACGTAAAGCTTGAAAAGAGAATTTGTGTATGTTTTAAAATACAATAAACACATACTGTATATAATTTAAAAAGAACCATCTTATAGTAGCTAGAACACATTCTATGATACTGCAGTCTTTCAGAGGTTAAAAAAAAGCAATACACCAGAAAATTTTCTGAAAGATGAATGGTTGGCAAAACCACTAACTGTCATTTGCTATTTTCATAAAAATGTACAGATGTTTCCAGTTAAGCCTCACTGGTTTAAATAAAAAAAAAAAAATAAAAAAAAAAATAAAAAAAAGTTGGCAAAGCATCAACTATCTTGAATAAAAGATCATCTTTATGATTTTCTCTGAACTCTGCATGCGGTGACCTTTAAAACGGACATACTGCCACCTTGCCCTGGGAGTGGGTAGGGATGGAGAGTTCCAGATGAAGGACTTTTCAGCTATATCTCAGCAAACACAGAACAGGTAGGTTTTACTGAAAAATGAAACAGGCATGTGTACCAACTGTTGACAGGAGCCCAAGCCTCTGAAAAAAACACACTACAATACATACCAATGACTATTTAACAGCCCTCTCTTTACTGCCACATTCAGCTTTTTTTCTTATAACATTTTACATGCTGTTAATTTCAAAATCCTCTACTAGAAGGTCTAGAAGCAACAGAAGCATACATCATAAAATATCTTAAAGTTCTAAATGATCTGAATTCATTCCTGTTACGAGCAACATAGCATTTCTGTATATGCATGGCATTGCTACTGACTGCAGCTAATTTGTTTGTAAACCATCATTAATCTCCGCTGTATATTTTCACAGTTTGGGTAAACACTTCATTTGCACTAAATTTACAGCATTAATGAGATGTGAAATTTAAAATGCTACTTGAAACATAAATGATGTAAGAAACTAGAACAAAAATATGGTTTTATCACATTTAAAATCAGCAGACCAATTTAAACCTATTAAACTAGAAATGATGATGTGTTGCACTGAGAATTTGGTTTTGTAACATCTTATAGAACTAAAATGAAGAAATGTA
>VXBW01003667.1:39416-100874 GCA_013400375.1 Thinocorus orbignyianus
AATAGCTCGAAAATAATAAGTTAGACTTTTTGCTTTGGAAATTTTGCTTACTTTTTAAACTGATTTTGAAAGAAGTATTTGTTCCTTATACACCTCATTGTCTTTCCTAAAATCCTATTGCAGATTACATGCATGACCTCTGGAAAAATAAAATAATTGAAAGAAATATGATTAGAAGTTCCTTAAGTTGTCACAAATCTAAGAAATAAAGCATATGCTAAATTGATGTTTCTCAGAGGGTTTAGTTTTGTTGTGAATAAACAAATATTGAACCCCCTAGGATCCCAGTCTAATCCAAAATAACAGTGGCAGCACGTAGGAAGGTAATATCGCAAACGCTTCTCTATACCATTACACCTATGTGAAACTTGCCCACCTGTTGCTGGTGTAGGAAGGATGAGTCTCTTGGACTTAGTCCCACATATCGATTGGCTTGGGATGTGCCTGAGGCTGTGTAGGCTGATTAAGGAAGAACAAAACAGATTGATATAAATACCAACCTATCATAACTATTACCCTGCGCAGGTACAGTACAAATATGAGAGATCCAGAGTTATGAATTTGCAATATATAGGATGTGTCTGTGGTTTTCCTTTATTTAAACCTTAATCTAATGCAAAAGAAAGGAGAAATTGGACCAGATTTGGAAAGAACATGTAAATTCCTATAAACTTCAATGGAAGCTGCATGTGTAAATCATAATGATGTCTCTTGTTAAATACAGTTCCTCTGATTAACATACCTTTTCCTTTTTTTTTTTTTTATTTTTAAGTGATTAAATAAGGCAGGTATTTGAAGGAATCACGAGCTTGATTCTTACTTCCATTACACCAATCTAAGGCACCACTGAAATCACTGAGCTTACAAATTTGATGGAAAATATTAGTGCACACTTATTATTGTCACTACTATGAAGGTCCATGACAGAACTGTAAAAGAACAACAACTGGAATCAAAAGTTCAGTTTACTTAGTGGCATGAAACAAATCTTTATAGGCCTTTGGAAACTGGATATAATCTGATTGATGTTTTCATGAGAAGGGAGCTAATTTTTAATGTGCAGTATAATATCAAATATTCAACTCCCTATGCATCAGGAAACAACATCTTCCCAGACGGTAATTTAAGGAAGTGTCTCGCTGTCTGCTACAGAAAGAAAAAAATCCATTTCTAAGGAGAAAGGGAATGGTAGATGATGCTGGGATTAGTTGCAGGAGGTGGATCTTTCTTTCACCTGTAGGTCACATTTCTGTCTGGTGTCTGTCAGTAATCCCTAAAATCCATCACACTCTCATGGCTGTTGGTGACACTTATGAAATGAAGTAGGTGGTCTTATTCTACTTCTCATTGCGGACACGTCTGCACTGGAACTTACAGCATCACAAGCTGGAAACTTGCTGGCATAAAAAAGCAAAACTACTAAAATTTAACAGACATAGATAAAGATGCCAATGAGAAGCTAGATAGGAGTACTTACTGAATCGGCCTGTTAGTGTTAAAATCACACAGCACATNATACAGTAAACAGGTTTTACTGAAGAACTGTCATAAACATTTATCGGTTATTAGAAGGAGATCATGGTGGAGGCCACAGCATTCCCCAAATACTATCAAACTCTACTGTTCTTTCTCATTCAAAACAATTCTGCTATTGCACTTCAGAATGAAAAGTAGTACTAATCATTTGCCACTTCATTTTCATCAGACTGAATAATAATGACCACCTGTTGGCCAAGCACACGTTTTATATATCTATAGCTATATATATTTTGAACTAATCAATCAGTTATTGCAAATAGAAGTAAAACTATGCCTTAAAATATATTTAGTCTTGATTTTCCTATTAATTTAACATTAGCACTCTGTGTGGTAGGTCTGTTATGACTGATGATACAGTTTATATGTATTCATATATAATTTATGCATCAGCAGGACATGAGCCTTCATTTTTTGCTATTTTGTTCATCAACAAACTATATTCCTTCACTTTTTGGTTCCTACAGTTACCAATCCAGTTTCAAAAGGCTTTACCAAGCAGACAGACTACTGTATTGCTCTGATAACTGTAACACTCTGAACATGTAGTATTTATATGCTATCTGACATGCAGAATTTGTACATGGTGTGGTTTTATTATTATTTACATGCTGCAGTGACAGGTTTTGGATCTTCAGGTAAGATACTTGCACACTTCTTTGGAAGCATGAAGAAGCCTTATTTAAAATATCTAAGCTGAGATGTTTTAAGATCCATGGGAAATCAGATACCTGAGCTCCAATGAACTGAATGAGAAACCGGGTGTTGACTTAATTTGAAAATATAGCTCAAATTTTTCTCTTAGCAGGACAACGAACAGATTTGGTTTGCTTTCCTGTAATGATGAATAATATGGTCATATTACCAAAAAACATCCCAGCATAGTTCTGACAATGTGTTTGTTCTTTTTGTCATTTGTATCTGACACCCTGACCACATCTGAGACAGCTATTTAGGCCAGGCATGATCATGTCAAGTAGGAAGAAGAATGAAACCGTGAATACTTGAAACTACATGTGAACTCATTTTTTCTCAGTTTTCTATTCTGTACCAAAAGTCTAGAGTAACAGCTTCTTGTTTCTTCCTGGTAAAACTAACTCTTCTTAAAACAAGCAAGAACCTGGAACGACAAACCCCCAGGGAGGATATGAATATACTCTACCACCTTTTAACAAAACTTCTGCTGTACTACAAGAACAGCTAAAACTCCCTCATAAATCTATTCAAGTAATTAATTATTTGTTAAACAATAGTTTGCCCAAAATTTACTATGATCCTTCTGTAACAAAGGCATAACCAGTTTTTCCTCCTTTACATCTTGGCTGTTCCTATGCATTTGAGTCTCATCTTTGCTTCACATTCTAATAAAAGCATTTGAAGTAGAATAACGCCTAAGAAACATATGGCTTATGGACTCTGTTAATGACAGACCAAAAGTCAGGGATTAGATGCACAGTTCAAATACTAAGCAGGTCTAAAGCAAGTCATTTCAATGTAATGAACTCTACAGAGAACAATATTTTTAAAGACTGCTAAGTTTTCTTCCAAAGCACGTGTCTGGACATGTCCTCTAAAAATCTTCAGTACTCTGATAAACACTGGTAACACTGGCCATCTCAAGTCCAAATGAAACTTTGAAGACAATAGAAATGCAGGAAGTAGTTTAAAAGCAACATTCTGCAACACTGAGCATAAGATGAGTATTTGGAAGAGATGAAATTAACTTACATGTAGTAACAACTTTGCTCTTATTTCCAAAACTGCAACTCCATTGAAGATAATAGGATAAATAATATGGTCCTATATAGTAATAAGGAACTTAAAGCATTAAATCTAGGGTCTGGGGTTTTTGTTTTGAAAAAAGAACAGTGGATCTACCATCCATTGCAGCAATGATAAGGAATCAAAATTTTCTTTTATCACATCAGTTGCTTTTGCTAAAAACGACACAACCTATATAAACATGCAATTGTCATAGCTCGGACTCAGGATGCTTTCTAACAAGCCTTGATTTCTGTAGGAAAGCTCATTGAGGAGCAAATTATCCAATTTCTGTTTGGAATTCCGTCTGCGGGTCATTGTAAAACCTTGGTGTCTGGGTGTGCTTCTCAATGTCTTTATAATGTCCACCTTAGATGAAAAAATACATATTCTTTCTCTTGAGTAGTGGTCAAATATGCAGGCTTTTCCTTTTGATTTAGGTTGTCATGTAACATGTAAGCTTAGGTTCATGTAACATGATGCACTGGTTGAAATTTGGGGAGGAAAAGCTTTGCAGATAGATCATGTTTGCTCTCCATGTAAAATGATGAGCATCAACTTGGTCAAATAGTAGGAAAAGGCACCTTTTTCTGGCCTCAATTTGAAATTGTATAGAATCTTTGATGGACATTTTTTGTTCCCTAAAGAAATACTTACTGGTTGCTGTAGGTGAAGATGCCTCACCTTCAGTGGATGTAGTGATGGGTTTAGTATCTGTCATGGTCAGGGTCACAGGTCGCACCGCACTGTGATGGGGAGAGGGTGCCAAAACTGGAGTAAAATGGCCAGGCACTTTCCCTACTACTTGACCACTGCTGTTAGGCTACAAAACAAAACCAAAAGAATGCCTTGTGAAAAAAACACATTGTGCTTAAGGAACCTACCCACCTATCTTAGGGTTTTCCAGAATGCCCATCACCCCAGAAGCTGTGTGCTGGAATGTGCTGTTCTAATAAAGCTATGAATTTCTATGTGGTATTTTCAGTAGGCAGATCACTCCTCAGATGAGTAGTTCATGCTTAAGGTTTTGGTAAGCTTGCTTTCTTTCTGGATGCAGCATAGATCAGATTATTTCAAAAGAGATTTGCCCTTCACGTAGTGGCTGTGAATCACAGTAAATCCCACAATGGTAGGATTAAACTGACCAGGCATAGGCCCTAATGTATGAAGTATTAAGAGCAAATGAATGATGTAAAACCTCTGTTTTAACGTACCATATCACTCTGGCTTGGAGCATAACCAAGACTTGACCACAGTTGTCCACAGAGGTTACACATACTGGAAGGCTAACTGATAATTCACATGTCTGGGAGTCAGGGAGAGGGTTAGGATACCATGCACTATATTGCAGATGTCACAACATCCAGCCAAAACCCACCTACCAAAAATACAGAAGTGTTTAATAATGGCAACTTTGCAACTCAAGGGCATAATAAACAAAGAGACTTTAGTAGATACAAGAGACAGTCTCCATATGACCTTACAGTACAGGCCATCAAGGTAATATGCTACTTTCTGCATAAAGGTATGTTTAAATTTGGCAATATTCATTGGTAAATGTTTAGTTAATGCTTAAACATGCCTTAGATATTTTGCATGACTGTAAATACTGCACTGGTAAACAACGTGCAGTAAAAATAAGCCAGTAGTAAGAGTATTTTCAACAGTGGCTGATAACTTTTGCCTTAAACTGATTATGTGTTCTACGAATCCTAGGTATTTTAAAAAACAGGCAAAAAAAGTGAAAAATACTGAGAATCTTATAATCAGAAGGATCTTGTCAAATTTGTGATAACTCAGAGTAAAGAAATGGACTACATCTAAGAACCTGATTCAACCTGATACAAGGAAAGGTTAAAAGAGGTAAGCACAACTATCGTAATGAAATAATAGATGGGCTGAGACAATTACAGCAAGTATGTGCAGAATATAAACACAGAGAAGAGGAAGGAATTATTTGGAAAGCACAGGAAATATAAACTTGGGGTAATGGAATGAAATCGGGAAGGAGGAAATTTAAAATTAATAGCAGGATAAACTTCCTGGCAGTATGATCTACTAGACTTTGCAAATAACCCCAAGGGAGAGTCTTGTTCTTTAGGACATCTAAAACTAAACTAAAAGAAAACACTAGAAAATACATGTGTAAATGAGACCAATCTTGTATATATGTAGGACCACTGAGCAGTTAGCAGACTATTTCCCTCTCTAAAATCACAAGCCTAACAATGTAAAAATTGCAAGAGTGCAAGAGTGGGGACAGAAGAGCAATGGAATTCCAAGGTCTTGCAAACTGGGGTGGTATTTACCACTTTTTCATTCACGTCGCTAGTTGCATAGGCTGAGAAGTTACTACTAGAATTTTAGAAACAGGAGTAGGTGTTGGCTATCAAATGAGCTTCAAAATCACAAAGCAGCACATATTCAAAGGAATAACAATGCTTTCATAAACAACACAAATAACTGGCATGCTACATGAAGTTTTATTCACTGGGTGAAACTCAACAGTTAGAGAGATCTCCCTTCTTATGCACACTTGAAATGAAAAGGAAATATGGCAAAATATATACAAGACAATTTCTAGAGAATAATGTGGCCTAAAAGTTTACTGAGCATCTGCTTGCAAGCTCACCTGACTAATGGTTCATAATTGGGGAACTCAGTAATTACAGAGGTGTTTCCTCAAGAATAAAAATTACATCTTTATATTACAGCAGTCACGTATTAAGTATGTGTCAAGAAGCCTAATTTCTTTGAGATCTATTTTAGCAATCATTTAGGGAATTTTACTTTATGGGCTCTAATTTAAAGGCCTGCTAGCCTCCAGAACACAATGTCTTGATGACCAGTAATCTGAATCCACCTGCTTTAGAAAAAAACAAGAATTTTAACTAATATAAATTTAGAAAACCTCTAAGAGTTACCTAAAATAAATTTCCCATGTAAATACTCCAAAACTTAGAGGCAAGTATACTCATTTGCTGACTGTAAGTTCTACAGAGCTCAACTCAAGACACCCCAGTGCTGCAACAGAACAGGCTCTGTATGACCCTGTCCCAACCGGGACCTAACACTCCGTCATAAGTAAGCAAACCATGACACGGTTTGAAGCATTTGTGGGGAAAACTGACAGAAATTTAGGCAGGTCTTGTGATAAATTTTTCTCTAAAACACAAAAATTCTTCTCAGTAAGAATGGATTTTCAGTATCTTTCTGGGGAGGCTGCTGCAGAGGCAAGATCCTTCTCTAGCCCTGGCAGCCCAGCTGTTCACACAGCTTGGTGGAGGGACTACCACCTCTCAGTTATGTCTGGTAGCTCCTAGGTGGAGTCACTGACCTGTGTCCACCAGGCTACCTTAGAAGGCTTAGCCCATGTCCTGTGCTAACATATCACAAAAACAACTGAGAATCCCTCACCAAAATGATCAGCTTTTCTTAAAAACTAAGAAAGTAGATTCCGTGGAGTTTATGGATTAAGCAGCCAGTGTCATCAGCTTCCAAAAGCAGCTGTCTCCAAAGCCAGACTCAAATGAATTAGAAGGACACAGCTGGAGGCCGGAACCAGATCACCTTCTACTAGTAATCCCAATCAACAGGAATGCAATGGCTGACATTGACTGCAGGTTAGCCCTTGCACATATGGTCCAAATGATCAAACCCTTTCCTTGCTGAGTTGTAAGACAAAGAATATACCTAACTCTCATGTAAACCACATTTTCCCCTGTGAGATACATAACAGCAGCATAGTACATCACTTTACCCCAATTGAGGGTGAAGTCCTGTGTTTGTTGAAATCCGTGGGGAATTTCCTAGTGATTTTGTGGGTGTGGTTTGTGACTCCCTAATCAGGTGTCTACATTTCTATTTCTTTTCTTTTTTTGTTGTTGTTGTTGCCTTCTTAAATGGTAGGCATTGTTCCATATCTGTTCTGTAACTTCTAGACAGAAAAATAAAACCTTTAAAGTAAGAAAAGGGAAAACTTGTTACTTCAGTAAGTTTAATACTTATGGTTCCAACACTTCTGACTCTCGCTGAACATTAGATTTTAAATGTGATTATAACCTAGTTACCTGCCTCAACAATTTTATTGCATTTTGTCACATTTCCCCAAGTATCTTCTGACTGTATTTGATGATTTATTCTGGTTTTATTTTTCTAATCTCCAACACCTATCTCTAACAAAACCAGGCTCTTGGATGTCTTAAGTCCTCTGTCCTGCTTTTTTAAGAGGGGAAAGCCTGTGGTCAGGAAGAGCCCTCTGAAGCTGTCAATTCATAATCTTAGTGAAAACGAGCTGCTAGATAGAGCTTCTGTGACTTGTTCTTTTAACTCTTGCCTTTATGTCAAAATACATTTTAGCATGGAAGCTATGTATCTATTTGGACAGTATCCACTTGAATTACAAGTGGAAATATTTATAGCACATCATTTAATACAAATTAATTTTGTCCTTATTTTAAACAAGTTCTAGATTCTAGTTTCATTTTTCCCTGAAGATATTATTGCAGACAAATGCATTACAGGTGAAAAATCAACTGTTACCATCAACCAGGGCATCAATATGTCTGTGTGATGGATTCTCAAGCAGAGAGATGACGCCAGAGGCATAAGCCTCAAGTAAATTGCATGGAGGCAGCTGTGTTAGATAAACAAGCTGTGCATTTGAAAATGAGAGACAGAAAGAAGCAAATACAAGTAAGGTTTAGCAAATTTAGCCCCAATTTATGGAGGTGTCAATTTTTCTATTGTTGGATTGGCGGCTAATTTGATTTTCTTATCTGTTTTACTTTTTCCAGCTTTTTAATTCACACTTTCTTGAATTGGCACAGACTAAGCCATTCATGTGCCCTAACTCACAGATGAGTTGTATTTACTGTCATAGCTGTAACATAACTTAGCTGTCAGCCTGTTAACATCTGACTATGCACTCTGCACACTTTCAGTTAGTCCTCTAGGTCTGAAGTCTGAACAGAAATTTGTAACAGATATGAGTATGGACTCTCTTAAAATCAGGATTCACTATACCTGTTTTCACGTTCGGATTTTACTAACATAATCAGCAATTAATCAATCATGTTTCAGACTTCTGTTCACATACCTGGCCAAGCATCATCACATTTACAACCTAGGTCTTCATTTACACATGAGGACATTGTTTTGTCATCTAGGTCACTATTTCCAGCATCAAAGAAATCTTTCTGATGCCCCAGTGAAATGACAACACTGATATCTACGCATGAAATACCCAAACATAACACAAATTTTACATAAATATTAAACAATTAATATAAATTATTAACTTGCTTCAATGATAAAACATATTTTATGTTTAAATTCACACAGTATCTTTTTTTTTTCAAAATAATTGTAATTATAATTCCAAATTCCAAATAAAACCATCCCAATTTCTACTGGAATCTTAATCAATAAAGGCCAGAGGCCAAAAATGATCCTGTGCATGTCCCATGTACAGTTACATATAATACTGTGTTACCTATTTCAGAAATACATTTCAGAGCTTAATAAAAATTACACTATTTCATCTAACCACTTTACTTGGAGAACAATATATCTGCATCTCAAAAAAAAGGATTTTCAATAGAAATTCTGTGTTTCCCAAGAAATCTACCCTATTATAGCCAGGTAATCAACCAAGTGAGTGCAGTTTAGTCAAACTGCATTCAGTGTATTTTGAAATACTCTGCCACTCATTTCTCCTCAATAGTTCCAGTCCCTTTTAATTGTAAAGTCCAGACGCTGTGGTGAAGAACATAACTGAAAAACCCTATGGCAGTGCAGTTTTGAGACCACTGACTGAACTTTTTTTGTTGATGATGTAGAAGAACCAGTTTTGCACATTTTGGTCCCCTGTTCATGTACCAAATACCTGGTTTTGATGGTTGTCTACTAGCCCCATCTACAAACCTGGAAACCATAGCTGGCAAGTTCTGTTTCTGAGTCCATACCATCATGCTCTGTGACATCCACAGAAGGTGATGCATGTTTCTGAAAATCTACAAATGAAACTGGAAGAAATATCTTCCGTTTGTCTACCTCCCACTCTTTTTTTTTCCTTTTTTCTTTTTCTTTTTTTTTTTTTTTTTTTTTTTCCCCAGTTATTTGATGCAAACCCAGTCTTTTACATCAGTAGAGCTTTTGCCTAGGGCACCTTAATGCTACATCACCTGTAAACATCCGATGGCCATGTTAGTCTCCCGCTGAGACAGCTCAATGGTACAGGAGGCAGTATTATCAAATGTGCAGAAGACATACCCTCAAATTGCCGATCCTCAAGGTATTGTGTATCTGAGTAATATAACAAAGTGCTAACACTCTGCTAAACACAAAGGAATTGTATTATTAGAGCACTGCCAGTGAAACTGAAGAAGGTACTGTATGGCAGCTTTACCTCAGGTTGAACCTGGTGGGTTCCATAAAGCATTTGTTTAACAAGAAGCAAGGCTATGCAAATTTCCTTTCTGCTATTGGACGCTATAGTAGCAACAAAAATGTACTTTCTCTATTATATTGCCTCTTACCATTTTTCATATACATGAACCCCACTAGTTTCCACATCCTTGCAACCTGAGCAACTCATTGCCACAGCACATCTGACACAGACCTCACTGGGAGATGCCACACAAGAGCTTCAGGTGGTGTGACACGCAGCTACCCGCCTGCTTGAGGAATCAGCTTCAGAAAAAACATGTTGTTGCCAGTTCTTGGCTGACAGCACCACTTCTGTATTACCTTCTGAGAGAAATCAAGGTGCTGAATGCTGACTTTGACCTATAAAGTTCTGAGTCTTAACCATTTGAGAAAGCATTTTTCTTCTGATGTAACACTGCTGAAACTGAGAGCAACCACAGAGCTTCAGCAACCAATGTTCAGAAACAGATAACATAAATTGTTGTAGGCAAAGAGTTCTCCATCCTGAATCACAACTTTACCTGTGAGCTCAAAGAATCTGAATTATTTGTCAACAGCTACAGCACGAGGAAAATGTAGCTTTTCTTGTATATTTGCCTTTACAACATGGTAAATCCATATTACACAAGCATGAGAAAGGAAATCTCTTTGTAGATAAATGTTCAAAAGATATCTTTGGGCTATTTCATGCACTCTGGAGACTTATAATTGTGCATTTAACAAACTAAAAATGGGCAAAGGAAGTACAATGTAACCTTTTACAATTGCTATTAAATCTGTAAAGGCCTTGTTAGTAGATACAGTTAGGCTAGTACTCTCTGCCTCTCAATTATAATTAAAAATCATATTTATATTAAATGCCATATTTAATCTTCAACAGTTTCTTAAAAATTACAAGGACAGACTTGCCAAGAAGCTGAAAACTATTAAATGTTAACAAATAAAGGCACTAGCTATACCAAAGAAACCATTTGCACACATATCATTTGTGTTGGTTTATTTGCTAGTATTCTCCCAGGAATCAAGAATAGTAGAACCCTTCGACCAGCCCAGGCAGAGCCTCACAAGATTCCCTCGTCATTGCTAAATGACTGCAGTTACTGTATTGAAGAATGACAAAGCATCTGCTTGGCATTCCTGAAGAGTGCACCTACCCTTCATTGAACAAAAAACTGAATACCTCAATAAATTATGACAGGAAGGTAAATGGCCTCACCAGCTTCCAGAAGCAGCTCTTCTCAAGCAGTTCTGACATTTCTGTCTTCAGATAAAGATAAAACCATTAACAAGATAAAACTGCAAACTAGCTCACCTTGCAACAAAGTAAGTTTCAGTAGCCCATTTTAGTCAATATGTGGACAGCAGTTCATTTGGACTGTAGCATGTAACCACCGTAAACCATTTCTTCTAAAGAGGAAAAGGATTCAATACTTAAGCCCCCCAAACTGGAGACAGCTTTACCATGTCACTGAAAACTGCATATTTCATCACAAATATCATAAAATTTGATTTGAAGTTACCTTTAAACTTTGTCTTCATAATACAAACTCAAAAGGCTTGCAAGACTGTCTACTTCTATTTGCTTGGTTCAGTCAAAAATAAATAAAAATTCTCACTGATGCCAGGATGTGCTTCAGCAAGATTCTTTACTCGGCTTTATCATTTTTTACCATGGTCTGCTTTACCGTCGTTTCCTTCATCACACTTTCTGACCCTCCTGTGATTCATCACACCTTAATCAGGAAATTATTCCATTTAATTCAACAGGGCATAATGTTTGGAGCTTTTGGTTTTTGAGTTCAGTCACAGAGGTATTATTGTGCTTGGTGATTTGTTCAGGCGCATTGGAAGTCTGATTTTGATACTGTACATTGATTCACACACTGTCAATTATTATTATTATTAATGCATTTCAAGTGTGTGCAGACTTGTGTGCATGTGTGCCCATGTGTACATACACACAGAGGAGGTAATATTTTCCAATATTAAAAGATTGACCCACCTGGAATCATTCAAAAAGGAAATATATGTTCAAAATTTGTGGTAGATTTTAAAACCTCAGTACACTGTAGATGAATAAACACCATAGGTGGATTAGACACATAATAATCAATTAGTTTTTGCTGAAACCTACAGTTAGTAACCAATATCTGTTTAACTGTGGAAAGACCAGCACCTCATCATACTACAGATACATACTCACACACGCAATCCCCTCCAGTAGCACGTGTGACTAGCTAAGAAGAAAAGTATTGAAATAAATATAACAAAAAGGGCTCAGTAGAATTACTTAATTACTGGAAAGTACAGCAATTCACAAAACCTTGGGAACTTTTCAGACTACTAGTTGGAGGCAAGTCCAGCTCTGCATCTAACAAGGTCAATTTCTGTTCAGTATATTTATTTATTCTCCATACTGAACAGGGGATAAAAAGCAGATATGCATGAAAGCAACAGCCACAGGTCTCTTTTGTTTAAGATCGTCCATTGTTTAATTTAAATTTTTCACTGCAGCCAAAGGGCCTGTTTGAACTTCCTGACTGTTCATCACACATAATTTGGAGTATTTAACATTATGTGAAGAAAGTTGCCCACCGCTTCACACCAGGGAAACCTATGGGAACTCTATATCTTTAAATGAATTTTACTTAAAGCATTCCATGGAATAGCATGACTGTCTCACTGTAATCAGTGCAGCAGTAATGTAATTAATCTCAAAATTGCTGTAGGGAGTACAAGGCATCTCAGTAGCTTGTCGTAACAATCTAAATTAGCGTATTACTGAAAGATGCTGGGGAGGAACAGTTCATTTTAGGTAAATGCTGTCAGGGTATCCATCCTTTCTATTTCTAAAGCTGAAATTAAAACTATCATCATAGTTCCTTTGAAATCCAAATGAGTATGTTTTGAGGTGGGAAAGTATAATTAAATTTGATGTGGTATTCCTACAGATGCAGTTTTGCATTTTATAATAATTAAATTTGTTTGAATAAAAATTCATGTTTTATTTAGAAAAGAAAAGCTGGTTTGGCTCAAAGCATGCCATTGTATCAGAACAATCCCCTTTTGTCACTGAAACTTCACAGACGGCTGCTGCTTCTTTTTCTAAGCAAAAATTATTCTTGCTGTTTTACTTTTTGTACAGCCATCCTTTAACTGTACTATTCTATTTAGAGATATTTTGACTGGGCATGCAACTCTCCTAACACATAGCATATCTCAGAGGTGAACTTTAAAGAATTAAATTTAAAAGAGATTCCACTATTAATAGGGAATGATGATAATAAATTGTGGAGAATAGCTGATACCTGGAATCCCATACTTGGTGTTGTTTATCCTCATCTCCTTTTCTCTGGAGCTAAACCAAACATCTAATGAAATGAAAAACATTACCCAAAGGTAGAGGCTACAAAAGGTGAGAAAAGTAGTAAATGGAAGTTAGTCTGGGCTGTTATTCCCTACGGTGCCACAACACAAGAATAGGAAGTGTTTTGAGTTTGCTACTACTCTGAAAACAATCAGCAGAATACAATCTTATCTTTAAAGGCCTAAAGATTAATCTTTCAACCACAGAAAAGGAAAGAGAGTTAGACCCTTGTTGGGCAAATAGTTGGAATTGCTTCTCTTTCTCAATGAATATACTCTCTAATGTTAAAATCACAAGACAGAACATTTGTCAACCGTCTGAAAGAAATCAAATACTTCATTTAGATTTTGTATTTTTTCAGCTATGATCCAAAGCAGAACACCAAACAATCCAGAGAGATTATCACCTAATCTGCTCTTTTAATACATATAAGAAATCAAAATGTAAGTAAAACAAGCACTGAATAATTAAAGAAATGCATAACAGTAAGGGCCTGATTTTAATTTGCATATTTTTTCCCTTAATAGTGCCTAATTAAGACATCAGTTTAAAAAAAAATCCAACAGAACTCTAAGATTTTCCACACTGAATTAACATTAAGGACTTTTAATGGATGTCTTAATTAGACTTTGTTATTCATGGAAATTTTGCACAAATTAAAATCAGGTCCTGCATGCAGCATTCCCAGCTGAGTCTCGGCAAAAATGCTATATGGGACTGAAAGACTTTTAATCCATGAGCAGATAGCAATTTGTATTCTAAAGCTGACATACTCCATTTCCACTTTTTGGTTTAATTTGCATTAATACTGTAACCAACAAAAATCATAATGTTAGGATATCTCCCTTCAAAGCAAATTTTTATTTTATAGACTCTTCTTTTTTTTTCTTAAATACATAGAAAGTCATGCAGCTGGACCAGAGCATTAGACCATGGAGGCAACAACCACAATGACCTTCTAAGCAGCCCAGAGGGGCCATATCAGTTTCAGCATACAAAGTTTGATTCAATCTCAAGTTCTACTGCTCTTGTGTCTGAAATGCAGGCTGAAAGGTCTGTCATTATTGGTGAAAAACAAACCAAAATAAAGTCCAAAACAAAATGCCGTCAGAGTAAGATGTCCTGGTTTGAGGTAAAACAAACCAATTTTCTGTTTTATAATGTTACTTTTTTAGCTAGGCTTCTTCTAACTAACTAAACTCTGATATTAACAGCACATTGTTCAGAAAACTGCTCATTCTCACAGTGATAAGACCTGATTATATCAAGGAATGGTGTGCAGAGAAGCCCTTGCTTACACTTACTGCTATAACAGCCAAGGTTAGGGAATTTCATTATTTGCCCCATTGGAAGGTTGGAAGCAGAAAAGTGTAGAGGGGTCACACCTGTACGGAGGAGTGGACAGGACAGGTGACACAAAATTGACCAACTAGGGTATTCCATCCCACCTGCACCATGCTCATTATAAAAGCCGAGGGATCAAAGAGTCAACCCTCTTTCTTTGATAGCCGATGTCCAAGGAGGACCCCACCTGTTCGTTTGCCTTCGACCCCAATCCGAGCGTTCCTTACTCTAGATCTGGAATCCAGCTCCTGTCGATCACCAAGTCCAGTCTGGGACTTTTCCTGATGCCTGCTGGTGACATGAGTGTCATCCTGGGAGCTTGATATGGTTTTGTATAAGTTGTATCTATTTCATTATTTTCTCTTCAATTTTAGTATTAATACTTCGTTAAAGTAGTTTAGTTCATTCTAAACTCATAAATCTCCTTATCCCCTCCTGTCCATTCTTTTGTGGGGAGGAAGGGCCATCTGTCAATCTGGTTTTGGTAAATTTGGCTGAAACCACGACTGATGTCTTATCATCCCTGATAAGACAGTCCTTCCAAATGAAACTTACTCTTCAGAGCAGGAAAACCTGACAGTTTTCTCTCAGATTGCATTGCCAAGGCCCTTCCAAAAGACATGCTAAAGTACAAGCTACAGGGCTCCACAGGAGTCTTCAGACAAAACATCAAAGATAAGTAACAGTCTGAGCAGCAAAGATTACATTACACTGACACCGGAAATACTTGCATTCACATACCAAGTCTCAGCTGCAGTTTATCCTATAGTGCAGATCGCACGCTAATGCTATCTGCTGATGCTACCATGGAAAGCAGTCCTGCACACAGTCCTTCACAAATTACTCTGCTAATGAAAACCATGCTAATTTCCCATATCAGATGCAAGTCTGAATCAGTGTAGCAGCCAGGAACTCATCTGTTACTGCATGTTCTCTATGCAGGGAGGAAAAAACATTTTGTGAGTCTGTGCTATGCTCACTACAGTAATGTCTTTGCATCTATGCAAAGAAATATCAGGTGCATACAAAGCCAGGCAAGCATTACCTTGCCAGAGTTTATTTCCATTATCAGTCTATTAATACACACGTGTCTGCATGTGTGCGCCTGTACTTATCAGTGCACTCCTTGCTCCAGCCCACAGCAGGAGCTTTGTCCCCAGCAGGCCTGCACAGCCACACCGCAGGATGAATGTGGGACCAGGACATGCCTTGTTAGTGCTGCTAGTTCAGAACAAGTGTTTTTCTTATGCTTGACAGAGGAAGAAAGAGTAAGTGAATATGTGCCCTTTAGCCAACCATGCTGAACAGGAAAAGTTGCTGAATCACTTATATGCTTATATGTACATACAGTTCTATGCCAGGTCTGAGACGAGAACTAGTGAGACTCCTTGGAAGACACACATTCCTCATAGGATTTCTTTTGGAAGGTTCTCATTGTTTTACAGTACCTGGCTAGTCTGCGGGCTGGACGGGTCATAAGACGGTACATAATTCTTCAGAGTATCCTGAGGATTCAGGTGGGGAGGATATCTGATCGTTGGATGAGAGAAGTACCCAGACGGAGCAGGAGGGAGAATAGCTTGTGCTGGAAATGGCAATGGTGAAGGTGGAGGTGGAGTTCTAGTTGAGATGACTGGAGAAGATAAAACAAAATTAAAATTACTTCACATTTTGTATTTTCTAAAATTCTTCACCTCCGTGTTAAGGCAAGAAAAACAAAGTCAGTTATAAAGCATTACACAGCTTTCCTGCTTATTGCAAATTTACAGAAAACTTACTTATCTTCCCCTCACATTATCTGAAGCAATGGAAAGTGATACTGTTTCAAATTAATAAATACTGTATCTTGGCTGTGCAGGTTATGCTATCATATTTTTGCTTTTTTTCTTTCAACAGTAATCATTTTTCAGCATGAAAGACACTTCAGTTATGAAACGTCCAGTTTTCCCATCTGGAGCCCAAGTGAAACAAACAAATACCTCAATAAATGAAACCTACACTTTCATCTACAGCACCCCCAACAGAGGAGAGTAAAGTCACCAAGAAATTTTACTGATTCCTCACTGCATTGCACACTGCCTGCCTTATATGGGCATGAAGTAATAACTACTCATCAATAATGCCATGAATATTAGCTGACCTTTGTGAAATTGCTAAGAAACACTCAACTTCAGGGCCTGGGAACCTAATCCATCCAATAAAAATGTCTCTGACAAACCAAAAACTATCTGCTCTATACACATTTTTCTTTGCATTCTCGTTCTTCCCAGCCCCTGTAAACACACTGCTCTCTATCTGTAGACTATATGTAATATTTAAACAACCAGCAATGTTTTCACAGTGAAAGGAATGTACAGCACATCCTGCTGCTGCTCAGTCATCCTGCTGGAAGTGGAGAGTGTTCTTCGACCACACTGCACAACTTTTCACCCTCATTGCACACCCAGAGGGCACCTACTTGGTAGTGGATAGAAAAGGAAGTACCGAGTTCAATTGAAAGATAAGACAATGGTGTTTTCATTTTCATTAGTGGGAGGGTACAAAATCAGGTCTGTATAAGCAAGATATTTTATAAACTGCTCGCAGTTTTATACTGTGTGTTGTGAATATAAAAATGTGATATTTTATAAACTGCTCACAGTTCTATACTGTTGGTGTATATCAGCACAAACACACCAACAGTGCTCTTCTGGACCACCTCACACATCTTTCATTTTTAAATTACTTGCTATTTTTGAGCTGGGACGAAGTCATAGAAAAAGAAAAAACAAGAAAGGAGGATTTTTCCTCTGTTACTTTCTTGCCCAAGAAAAAACAATAGTTGGAACATTCCAAAATTGCTGTACTTGGTAATCAAAACTTTGCAAATCTCAAAACCACTGCTTACTGATGTAACAGAACAGGCTACAAAGATAGAAATCAGGTTTCCTAGCAAGTAGCTCATCTGAAAATTGGGTTATAACTGTCACTGAAATACATACACCTAAAAACTATACATTAAAGCAACTACAAGGATTTACATATATGTATAGGGCCAATAAGAATTATGGAAGCTTCTTTTGTGACAGGCTTATTTTAACCACAGTCCCACTAGTTCAGTTTACTCATGTAACATTAGTTACTGCTTTGTGGGAGATGTGCAAAACAAACAAAAGTGAGCAGAAACCTATCCCTTTGATTTCATCCACCATCTCTGATATGCTTGAGGATTTCCTGACAGGGAAATCCTTAGAGAGACCAGAATGAGTTCAGGCTCACTTTCATAATACAAAATAGGTGGATGTTAAGGGGTTAAATAATCTTTACTCATGAACTGAAAGAGAAGAACTTGAAATTGTGAAGAAATCACAAAACTGAAACTTCTCAAAGCAGAGCTATATGTTAAAGAAAAGAAGAAAGAGTCCTCAAGTTTTACTGTTTTACTCCTGTAGTCACCCAGCTCAGCTCAAGAAATGCGTCCCTTTATAAGCAGAGGCCCTTCATAAAGCGACACAATGAGCCGCTGAGGAGAGACTTCCAAGGACGACCATTTTCTTATCTGAAGAATCAAGGTCACTCTCACCTTTAAAATTAAACAGAATATGATGCTGGAATTTCCCTGTCATTCCTGATAAACACTCAAGATAACATGCATTCTGCCACATTTCAAGTGTCTCCTTCACACTTTAAGGGAAGTTTTATTGTGGATTTACTATGGATTTCAAAAAACGTGCGTTTAAAAACATTTATCAGGACTCTACCTCTTTAGACAGAGCATTCAAAAGAAGCACTGGTACTTATTTCATTGTACCACATAGTGAACATGGTTGTGACTTCCCTTTTGTATTTAGCCCTACCTATTCTAGTATTTGAACACAACATAGCCATAGCAACTATAATAAAAAAATATATAGGTGGAAGGAGGAAAGATAGGGAGGATTTTTCCTCTGTTACTTTCTTCATGCATTTTACAGTTTATTTTATTTGGTGGTTAACCCTAAATCCTTTCTGGTAATTTGCAGCAGACTACCTGAACTGAGTTTAATGAGCATTCCTGCAAGGATGCACAACCTTTTATATTTCTACTCTTATTGACTTTATAAATGGGATGAGGATTCTTAGAAAGTCTCCAAAAATGCATAATGTTCTGATTGTAGGATAGAAGATCAGATGAAATGAACAAGGAGGTATTTGTTCCTCCTCCATAACCCTCACCACTGTGTGCAACTCCTGGGATTCCTGGGTGGTGATGCTGGGGAAAAGTGCTCAGTCTCGGTGAAGAATCCTGGGGAGAAGTAGGGCTGAACAAAGGCTTTTCAGGTTTCTTCATTGTAGGAGAAGACATATCTGCAATAGAAAAACAATGGAGCAGTGACGTTAGAAGCCCATCTCAGGAAACATCAATTTGTAGACTGAATATATTTATTTTTACTGTTCTTGAACAAATATTGTTTGGTGACCCAAGTCTCCTACCACAAATAAACTAATTTTAACATATTGCTTTCAAACTTGAGAGTGAATAATAATCCTCTAACTGTTTTTTGTCCTGCAAAACAGAAACTACATTCTTTTCATACCAGACAAGCCAAACAGTGAAGAAATGCATATCTTCAAAACCTCCCTAGACACTTCTCAGCTTCCCAGAACATCACCAAATCATCTGCTCCTTCAACAGCCACATACCCTTTATTGCATTTTTTAATGGAATACCTACACTCAGGTGTGTACAGTAAGTGCCTCATATATGCCTGTTTATGGTATTTATTATTTTGTTATTTCAAAACCTATCCCTTCCCTTCCCAAAACCATAGTGAAACAATGTAACTTCCCTAAAAATAAAGGATAATTCAACTTTTCCATGCTTCAAGTAGGGCCTTCCCACTTCTTCCTTCCAGTTTCTCTATCAACAAAAACATCTCTTTAGAACTCACTGCGTGAAGGTAAACAAACTATCAGGGACAAATATATGATTCCTACCACGCAGGGCTACTAATCTTGCATAAAGCAAAAAATGGTGGATTCTTTCTGCAAGTTTAAATTAATTAAATAATATTTGTTACACTTTGCACCAAATTATTTAAAATTTTAATGATATTTTTATAGCACACAAATCAATATTGTAAGTGGTTTCCATTTCAAATCAATGAAACTAATACACTGTTCAAGGAAAGGTAATTTCTTAAGCACTTTAATGGACCACGTTGCATCTGACTTTCCTACATGGACCATGCTAGTCCTAGAAGTGATTTTTGCACTTTTAATATTGGCACGTTATATTGTACTATTCTGGGGGAGATACAACCATCTTGGAACTCAAAGACAGGCCTGCAAAACACAAGTGACTTACCAAGACCAAATTAGACTTGTGCTTTGTGAACCAGCTGGAGTTTAAGAGTGGGTTTTCACCCTGAAAGCCACACTTAGAGCAGGACCCATCAGACTGAGACACCCATTGTTCACCCTGCCCCATCCTGCTGTCAAACCCTGCAGAGGCCCTGGCACCAGACCCAGAGCAGACCCTGCCTGGTACCCGTCCACTGTCCCCCTGCAACTCCCTTGCTCCCCTTTGGTCCTCACTACTAAGTCTGCTGATCTCCCATACACCCTGCAAGGTTCACCTCATCAAGAAGGCTGCTGAGAAAGGATCTTATTCAGCAAAACATTCAGCAAGAGCAAGGAATTGCTTTACAACAGAGCAACTCAACATTCATTCTGTTTTAAGAGATATGACAAAGGTTACTGTATGCTTTTTATTGTACTGATTTGTTGCAATTCTATGTTACTTTCAAAAGCACAGAGTGCTGACAGAAGAAACACTAGTTGTCTCATAAATATTTGGCAAATAAATTGTTCTTGAAGAAGAAAATAGAGGAATATTTTGTTGTGACAAAGTTGCTAAATGGTTGCAGTTTTGTTGAACACATTCTACTAAATTAAGAAATAATTTTTAAAATTTCAAGACTGAATTTTTTAATTGATTTTTGCATAGGTAAGCCACGATAAGAAGGCACATTAATTCTAGAATGATTTTCAAATATTTCATCATGTTGTATCTTCTGCTCAAATGACAGCACTGGCTTTTTCATGTAAGACCGTAGTTCCATTAGAGCAAGAGAATTCTTCACACCTCCGTAACATATGGAGGGTTTTATAAAAACCCAGGACAAAATTAACGAACTGTTGTCTCCGTACTGCCATTCTGTGCATGCAAAATCTCTGTCTGCAGAAATGCTGCAATGTTATAGTCTAAGAAAGAAGATGAGTGTGCCTATTAGCTTGTAGACGCAGCCTTCCACTACAATGCTGTGGTCATCAGTAGCTGTCACAGAACTTATCAAATACCTTGTTGACTCTACCACATATAGGCTACCACAAAAGAAAGGACGTACACAAACAGTTTCATTTTATTTCAGATCAAAAGTACTGCACTTAAGTCTCCCTAAGGAAAAAACAAACTATGGGCTGGAAGTGGAAGACCTTTTCCTTCTGTAAAGCTCATATTCAACAAAAGAACTCATGAAAGAAAGAGCTGCCTAGGTCCTGAAGATCTGCATGTGTCAGCAGCTCTGACTTCTGGAATGTAACAGAGATTTAACTTGGTTGGTGACTGTTACTTCATTAAACACAAAACAGTTGTTGTGTTTTTCAAAACCAAAATATTTTAGTTGCTCAAAAGAAGTTTGCTATATGAAGTGCAATATAATCAGAGTACCCATTAACCTCCCAGTGGCATTGCTAATTTGAAAAGAATCTACTGAAAAGAAGATCGCTGACTATGATAACCTTAGAATTTGCTTGAAAAATGTGTGATTTATTCCTGCTCATACTTGATGGAAGTACGAATTGTAGTTAGCACACAGAAAACAGACAGCATAAATTACAAAGCAAACACAATTAACGTCTCATACAGTGGACTGTTTCCTCAACCAGGTGAACATGACTGGTAGTCAGGAACATAAAATTCAGCACTGCCATAAAAATACTCATTACCCACCAAAACAATGACTTTAATGTACACTGCACAGCACACCACCATGAACTACTTTCAGAAGAAGGCTTGTTACATACAGCCTGGGCAACTGCAAAGAATAACGGCTGAAGTGCAGGCAGAAGCTTCTTTGTTAAAATAATGCACTTTCCATTGAGATGTAATTTGGATAGCCCCTTCCCCCCTGCAGCCCCTGCGGCTCTCCCTGTGTGTGCCTGGCCATCACAACAGAGCATTCATGCTCCTGCCACTGCCAAATAACAGATGCAGCCGACAGGGGAGACAGAACAATAGTTGTTTGTATAGGTTAGGAAGAAAGGCTGCAGCCATCACCTCCTTGATCAAGGGAGAAGGCTTACAGCTTTAATAGGAAAATGCTCAACTTACATTTCTTTGGATGGCTACCAGTTACAAAAATAAAAAGTAGGGGACAAACAAAGCAAAGCAATTTCTCACTATCTTTTATTTTCTTTTTAAGAAACAGTACCTTTAAATAAAGCAGAATGAGTTGCAGTGACAGTGAGACTTCATATGATTTTACTAGTACCTTCTACATAACAGAAATCACATGGTTTTTCTCATTTTAAAATACGTCTTACTTCTTCCACATCATGAGACATAGTCTAGTAGCTACATAGAGCTTCACTATATAATGATAATTACATAATGAATGACAAACAGAGGTCACAAAAATAGGCCACTTGCTCTAACGTCTGTGTAAAAGTTTCAGGAATGAGATTCCAATCCACATTACTTTGAGAATGAAAATAAAACAGTTTCAAGCATAATTTATTTTTAGACTTTTGGAAAAAATGCGAAGTACAGATGAAAAGTAGAAAGATGCCAAAACTACTTGGACAAAGTTATCAAAAGTTCAACATCAATCAGACACTGTGTCCTGTCCTGCTGAGAAATTTCTTCAAATGTGAAGAATGGGCTGCTTTTTTATTTATTTATTTATTCTCAGTGCTGTTCTTGCCTGTATTCTCATATCACTATGGAGAGACACTATGTATGCATCCAAATGGTGGCACACTATACATCTTAAAGAATCAGTTCAAAGAGAAAATTGCTTATGCTACAAGAAAGAGTTAGATCATCTCATCTCCCAACAAGGTAAATATGTCTGCATAGGAAGGCAGAAGAGCTGCTGCTAAGCATAGCGTATGTAGCCTGTTCATCAGCAGCTTGCACAAATGGTGCTCCAGATGTATAGCTGTTTGAGAGAGCCCAAGGCAACAATTTTGATCAATTCTAACATGATAAAATGCTGCAGGGAAAGTGTGCAGAAACGTGTTTAAGTCAGCCTTTAATTAAACTGTTGTTCACTTCCAAAGAACCTCAGGAAACACTAATGAGACATGAGTTTTGGCAATTTCCTCATCAAAGGAAAGACCCTCTTCCTCAGTCTGAAGCAGCTTGTCATTCAGGCTGTTCCCTGGATGAATGTCACCTCGGCACACCACTTAGCAAGCCACCTGTTAGGAGAACTCAGCTGAAATCAAGCAGTGATCTAGAGCGAGTTCAAATATCCACCTGCTTGTTTCTGGACACTTGATCTGCTTTCTTGCTCACCACCACCACATGGCAGCTTCTCTTTCTTGCTCATGAGACACACTCATGAGCAGAATAAGAAGAAATCATTAACAAATAATACAGCTCTTTTAATCTAGTTTATTCGTTAACTCCTCTTATTAATATGTTTTCTACTGTTTAGATTCACAAGTCTTTCTCTGCAAGGTATGTTCCAGCAGACAATAATCTGTAAAGCTTCATTTACAACTCATCAGTGTACTGGCATCGCTTCCAGAGAAAGCAAGACAAAAGAATGTTCAACTGACTGTACGTATAACCATAGTGAAAGTAGGAAAGCTATGGAGTCCATAGCACCATTGGCACGCTACAAGAGGCATCCCTTCATGCCACAATTTTAAGTGAACTGCTCTTTGCCAGAAGCAGCACCTGGGACAATTTCAATTGGCAGAATACATACATCATGCCCAGCTGGGCCTCACTCTCCACTGCCTCCACCACATCTGGTAGGTAGGCTTGTGTGAAGCACAACTGAAAACTGCAGCAAAATTTTAAATTCACATCAGATAGCTGGATGATAATGATGAACCATGACAAACCCCACTGTGCTCAGGAGAATCAGTTTTGTTTTACACCTGGCCATATGAAGAATGAGCAGAGTCACCCTGCACAGGCAGAGCCATCATCAACAATTTTGAGATGCACTCAATCTCATTTCCTTTTACACTGTAAGTCTTCTGTATTTTTCAACTTATGACTTAATAAGGCACCTAACACTGAATATTGACAGATGAGTGACTCTAAAGCACAACTATCTCTCACTTGTAAGAAAAAGGCTTTCTCGTATCTATCCTAGAGACTTGGCAATGGTGCTAGATGGAAACTAGGAATCCTGAAAATCAAAACGTTTTCATTGATTTTTGTTCTTCACGGGGCGAAAAAAAAGAAAAAAAAAAGAAAAAGAAAAAAAAAGAGAGAGAACGATGACATTTTTGGGAACAAATAGGCCAGAAAGACAGACGTGCTTGAACAGCTTGGTGTTTGAGATACTTGATGAACAGAGAAAGACTTGCTAGAATTCCTGTTCAGTATCAGGGAGAGATCAGGCTTTGCACGCAGCTTTCCCATTATCCAAATCTGCACCCTAATCATTGGCTTGTTGGTGTTCTATTTCCCAGTGCTGTAAGTCTTGTTTTGGACCAGAGAGAAGCCCTCCTAAAAATCAAATTTCCAAACAAACTAAAAAGTCATGATCGCTTCTGTTCCATGACTTTCTCAGACATGTATACCAATTCTCATTGTGAAGGCCCTTGTACACACTTTTGAGGGAAACAATGAGGTCTTACATGAAGATACATACACATGTTGCTTAGCAGCTGACAGTGATCTGAACTTGAGGAGCAGCGAGTGTTAAGGTTTGAAGAGAGCTGCTTCTTCACATGTAAAAACTCAATCTCAGGTCTATTTTTATTTCTACGTCAAGTATAGAAAAGCATTTTATATATGAAAATTTTACACTAGAGTAGAATATTTCTGTGTACAAAGATCTAGTAACCTCCCGTCTTCAAATCAGCCTGTTTAGTGCCGATGCTATTTTCACAGGCACACCAATATTGCATAATCCAGTCTATCAGACTCACACTGGTTTTCCTATCAGGGACCATGCCCAAGGCTAATCAGACACTCTGTTGTGCTGCTCTGCCATTTCACAACAGAGAAACCATTTCAATGTATTATCTTTTGTGCTTTGTAGTGAAAAACCTAAGAGGAACAGTATTGCAAGCTGGAGAGCAAAACACTACAACTATACTGCAATTCAGAAAAGCTACAGCAAAACAAGAGTACATTTTTTACAATAGCAACTAAATTATTTCCTCATTCATTCTCTATTAATCATTTCTAATAATTACACTATTTTACTTTGCATTACTCAAGAAGTATTAGTACGCATAAGAGAAGAAAGTGATGCAAGACCTTTCAGACAATCAAAACATGAGAGTCAGCAACCCTTCAGAGGAAGTAAACATGTCATTCTTCTCATCCTTGCCCACATGCAAATTTGCAGAACACTGTACTCCACTGCTAACAGTTACATTCTGTGAGATATGTTAACCTTGACAATTTTCTTTTCCTCAACAGAAAGGGCTTTGAACAAAAGATAAAAGGGTTCTATCTCCCAGCATACTGTGGAGGGAAAGACAGGACACCTGGATGAGCCCCTATATAAAGAAGTTGTCAGATACTTTTTGGTGGTACATGTGACCAACTGTGTAAAGTTGGACAACCAAATTTCTCCATTGCATTACTGATTATCCTACTTCTTATAGACAGAAAGCAAAATGACTCAGTACAGTTCCTGTTAAAATTATATACACTATCTTTTCAAAAGAATAATTCTAGTGTATGGTTATTTAAGTTGGGGTTATTGAGAAAGCTGGATACACATTTCCTAAAAATATTTTTTTCTCTTTTTTTCTAATTTTTCCAATTTTAACAGAAGTAATTTTATAAAACAGGAAAGGAGTAATGATATGATGGTCAGATTAGAGTATTGGTATAGGAAACGTACATATCATAACATCCCAAAGTAATTTAAAAAAATATTTAATCGTAGGACAGGACATACAGACCTAATTTTTTAATACTTATTTGATGGTGTCATATGACATGTAAGTAATTAACCACCATACTGAAGAGATTATTCCTATTTAAATTTACACCTATTCCCACTAAGATCAGGCTGAAGCTATGGCATGCTATCCTGCAAGAACACTGCACAGCAATTCTTCATTCTCATTCCTCAAACCCACCCCACCACTCCTCATCAGAAATAGTAAACCTCTCTGGAAAGGTTCACATACAGCCTGACTATGCTACCATACCTGCACTATTTCTTGTGGGGGGGGAAAAAAAAAAAAGAAAAAAAATAGAAAAAAAAAAAGAAAAAAACCTTTTTTTTTTTCTATGCCCTGATCCGCTAGCATAACGCTGGCCAGCTTCCCTCACCCTGCATGCCTCATAACTCTGAGGTCCCCAATGGACAGTTGCCACCGCAGAGACCATGGAGAGCTGGGGTGCTGCTGTTGGAGGGAGGTGAGACTGCCTCCACCGGTCTCAGTAACAGATGGCAGAGTGCCAGACTTCATCTCTGCAGTCTCTCCTGCCTCACTTCTTCCCACAACTTCAGACTGAGTTTATCCAGCCTTGGAAACAGAGATATAAAGCCTGAGACCAAAAATACAATGTTGCTGCTGCAAAGAATGTACTATAACAAATATATATTCCACCATTAACAAACCCACATGAAGCTCCAAGTACTCTGCACTGCCACAAACAACTCTTAAGCAGATAAAGTGTTCTTTAGGTACTCAGCCACTTTTTTATTTAACTTTACACCTCAGAAAGGAACTGGACTATTATGGCGCTTCCTTTGTATTGCTATTATAGTCTACACTGGTAACAGTTTACGATGGTTTAATAAGTGTGCTATATTAATGTTGGAGTCCTCAACATAGAAAGGACTTCGAACTGTTGGAAAAGGTCCAGCGCACGGCCACCAAGANATTGTAGATCTGTCTGGGGATTGGCTTTGAATCGAGATAAAATCATTAATTCATACTGAAATATACTACTTTGATTTATATGGTTTGTATGAAAGCAGTAAGAAAAAAAAAAAAGAAAAAATAAAAATTAAGAACCTATCTATGTACATGGCACAGAAACAAAGAATCTATCAATGCAGAAAAAAAATGCATGATGCCTAAAAAATCCTACAAGATGCGGATTAAATTAATTTTTTCCAACTCATGGATGTGCCATACCCAAAAAAAAGTGTCAGTTCAGACACCTATGATTCATGAAATACTAAATACCTATTCTTCTAGTAATCAAAGATATTCTGCACCACATAGGTTAGATGACACACAATAAAACTTAGCCTACAATTTCCAATAGGAGCTGATCAGTTTCAAAAATATTAATGAAATGTCTTATTCAGCAACACTGGAACAGGACAATTGCAAGTAATAGCTCCTAGGCTAAATCTTGCATTAAAAATTTATTTTATCACTATTTTCAATCAAAGGACATTTAGAGTAACCATCAAGGTAAAAGGATGTTGGCATAGTGTAAAGTTCGTGACAGAACAAGTGCTATGCATGCAAGAAGAAATATCCTTTTGCACTTACAATTTTCACTGGTGCATATGGGAGTTGCATATACTAGCCCTGAGTGTATTCAATTCACTAACAACATGAGGAATGCGTTAAGTAATAGGCCTTGCCTCAATGTTTTAGTCAAAATAAAAGACAAAGAACCTATAATGAGATTTTTGACAGTGACTTTATTGCGCAAATAACAGCCATTTCCAGGAATGAAAAAAAAAAAAAAAAAAAGCAAACGTTTTTGTATGCTTCCTACTTTTTCTCTGACTGTATTTGTCTTTCTGACTATATTTCTAAACATTTTATTATTCTTCATTAATTCAGAAACTGAAGTGTACATGGACTGAAGGAAAAATCAGGTCTTTGCTCCGCCCAGAGTAGCAACTTCCTTATCTTTTACTCTGAATGTTTGAAGATACTTATGAACTAGTTGTAAATAGGTCTAAAGCTATTCTAAACACAGAAAAAGATATATAATCTCTGTTGTTTTATTTTTGGAGAGAGTGTAAACTTAAGAACTTCTCACCCAATAATGGAGGATTTAAATTTTCTTTATGTACAAAGAACTTCACTCATTTTAAGATAATGGTTTTGCTGTTCTGTTGAAGGATTCTTTTTTTTCCTCTTTCTCTGCCCTTTTAATTAAATAAGCATTTGAAAGCTCCTTCACCTATTTTTCTATACATATTGCCTTTCAAGATCTAAGGATACAGAAGTACTTCTCATCTTCATGAAAGTAATGTTTAACCTACTTCACGTACCAGCAGTTTCTCTTGTAAAATTGCCATTATGGAAATGAAAAGTAAACCAATTCCCTATTGATTTTAAATTTGTTTTAATTCCCATGACACAACTACTGGGTTTTTTTATGAGTAGACAGAATGCCCACCCATTGAACACTACCAATGTCTTGTTCTGCAACCAGGAATAATGAGGAGAACCCAAGTTGCAGCCTCCTAGGCAAGCCTTCCTTTTTAATGCTCCTGTTTGTCACCATGATACCATGATGCCAGTTTCAGCATCGTAGCAGCCAACAGGCTAAGAGAAGCCACGGCTAAGAATTTGCTCTGAAAATACACTTCCAAGAGTTACTCTAGCTGGAAAGCACCTTCCACTTCACAAATGTGAAGTTGAAGCAGCTTACCAAGTGGCAGTATTTGACTGCTGTCCACATATCACACTCGTTAAAAATGCAGAAAATTCAGACAGATCCATAAGGTGCATATGGGTACATATATGTAGACATGTAAATATATGAGAAAAGTATGTCACATATATATGAAAAGTATGTCTATGTGTGTGCATAAATTGACTAAAGAGTATTTTGAACTATTAAAAAATACAAAGGTAAATGTAACAGAATTTACTAACAAGACATAAATTGCTTTATAACATGCTTTGACATAAAAGGATTTTGAGAACCTACATTGAGTCAAAACCAGAGAAATGCATTTAAGGGATATTCATCAAGGAGAAGTTTTGAGATTAATTAATCTGTTAGGTGGAGACTCTGAGTTTTTATACCATTAACCTTTAGAAGGAGCACCAGGAGCTGGAAAAAGTCCTGAACTCTGTCCAACACAGGCCACCAAAAAGCCAAGGTGATCTGTTACCTTTCTCAGCTCCTGGACCACATTAACTACTTCCTCTTTTAGTTCCCTCACTTCAGAAATAAGAACGTCCATCTTTGATGGTCCATGAGAAGAAGGCCCAAGAAGGAAAGAGCCATCAGGAAGGACCCCAATGGGAAAGGAGTGTCCAGCGGGCGGGGAGAAAGCAAAAGGGGACAAGTGTCCAGAAGAGGGGCATCCAACTAAGGGGGTCGGGACCTGAGAAGGTGAGGGTCCAACAGCTGCTGGCCAATCAACAGGTGAAGGTGATCCAGCTGTTTCAGTTTTAATGGTATGCTGGCATCTTGACTCTTGACTGTTGGTAGAGGTGGGTGAGGTGTAAGAGAATGAAAATGATGAAGAAACTGTAAAATTAAAATTCACTTCATTGTATATTGACATTCAGAATTTCCAGACACCTGACTGTTATAGAAAACCACATGAATCTCTCCACTTCTATCATGACCAGCATGCATTGGTGATAACCCCTGTTTTTTATTTATAATACACACAGTGTTGTAATACTATTACAGTAAAAAAGATCTCTAGGAAAAATACTGAAATTGTCCACAATTATGTTAATACACTTTTTTAAGTTAGTTTTAGAAGGGAAGCCACAAGTGCACACATCTCTTTTTTTCTGATGTTCTTGTTTTCTTATGCATTAAGGAAAAAGTATTGGATTTACTTACCAGTTAATAACTCAAGATGTTCACCAACAGTTCTTAGCCCATTATACTCAAAGTACTTTTTACCAACTGCACTAGTTGCTATTTTACTGTATTCTTAATAACTTCCTTTTCCAAATGGAGAGGATGATTTATTATTTTTTTTACTGGGAAAAATTTTATCCTCCCCAGAATTTCTAAAATAATCAGCAAAATTTACTCAGGCAGCAACTTCCATTGATTTCACAAAGTATTATTACACTGCTGCAGGAACTCAAAATTTTGTTAAATATAGAAACAGGTAAATAATTCAGTAACAGCCACCTGAAAAAAAGGAAGACTGCAAGAGATTAACTGCAAACTACTTTACAGATTTAGATATAATTAGAACTGGTAGAAATGTAAGACATGATCCAGACATTATTGAAGTTATTAAGTCATTCAACTGGAAAAACTGAGGCGTAAGAGAGAAAAATGACTTGCACAAGACATGACAGCAGGCATAGAAACAGAACTCATTGTCATGACTAATTGTCATGTTAGGGCTCTATTTCAAATAATGCACAGTACTCAGAGATGACTTTTCACTTTCCTATGGCCTGGGATTTTTGGAGGATGGTTAATGGTACAGAGAAGGTTTGGGAGAAATCTTTACCGTTATAAACCTGTCTATTTGCTCTGCAGGAAGACCTAACACATTTCAAAATATCATGCAAATAGAGCCATATTTTAATTATTTTATCATAGCAAAAATAATGGTTAATAGTTTAATACTAACTTTGGTTAATAAGAGGGTTTTTTCATATTTATATTTGAACAATAACATGCATGAAGATACTAGAGCACTGGATAATGAAGCCACTGATTGTAGCCCTTCATGGACTGGCTTTGACCAACCCTATGCCATCTGAAGCTCCCATTTTTCAAATACGCTTACTTATTTCTGTCCAGAATTACATTTTCAAACTCCCATAAAATTTAATATAACACACAACATCTGGAAATCTTATCAAAAGACTTCTGGAAGTAGTATGACAGGAAGAAGACAGATAACAGCGAAAGGACAAAGACTGGAGTTTTACAACTGAAAGTAGTGTGTGGTATAAGGAATATCTTATTGTAGCTGGGCTAATTTCCTTTTCTTTCACAAATGCCAGATGCTAGCTAAACCACAAGTACTCTTGTAGTCATGTTCCTACCCCTCATGACGAGTTCTTATAGTAGAAACTACAAGGATTACAACAGAATCACTTAGACAGAATCAATCCTCTCCTGATGTCTACTTACCTACTAAAGCACATATTTCTTTTCCACATCAATAAAAGGTTGATTTAATTTGTTCTACCCTACTGTGAATTTTCATGTGTCCCATTTTGAATCTTACTATGTTTCTTTGTTACCCATTGATCTTTGTCCCATTCTCTCTATCAAAATGACTAGATAACCCTTAGACATCTACAAAACTCCTGACTGCTTTATTCCAACCTGTTTCAACCATCATTTTATTTTTATTTTCTCGACTGTCATATAAACAAAGATATGAAAAGTCTTCATGATAAAAGAATCTTTCAAATCTATGTCATTTCTATTTCTGTGAAAACACATTACACTTAGGTATGCAGATGAAGAAAGTAGATCTATTTCAGGTCAGAAGTCAGAGACTTTGCTTTGTCAGACTCAATACAGAGACAATGAAACTGAATAATGCTGTATCTTATAATGAACCTTACTTATTAACAATTTTATTTCTTGTTAAAATTGCATCAGAGCAAAAGAGAAGTTACTTACCCATAAATATGGTACCCCTGCATATTTTCATTTGTGGGTACACTGGAATGATTCACATTCCTGTTGCTGTTGACCTTTGGTGACTGCCTGGAAAAGCAGTGCCTGCTGGGACTACATGAGCATCCCCTGGTGACACTGGATGAACATAAATGTGACACCAAATGCCTTCTCTTTTTCTTTTTTATTTCATTTATGCCTAACCTCGTATGACATGCAGATCTCCATGGGAGACTGTGAAGAAGTACCAGTGAGCTTTCTAGTGTAGAAACCACCTCCAAACTTTTATTTCCGTTATCTTTCTGCTTGCAGGCATAAGGAAACAGAAAAGAGGTTTTTGCAAGTATCATATCCTGCTAACACCTGGTAAGCGGCTTCACACAGACATATGCTAGCAGGAAGATAGTATCAAGCATCTAACAAACTAGCATAACAAATATGCCAGAAGCTGCCACATAGCCTTCCCCTGTGAGGCCAGGTACCAAGGACAGGCACTGCAATCACCACCTTACAGCATTTCCGCAGCAGCAGGATAACTTCAGAAAGTGATTGGAGCCACACAGTTAGAGGCAAAAGGCTTATGCTTCCCCAAGTATAAAGCTTTTCAGACTGGACAGTGGTATGTGTGTACTTCTGCAGTAATGGAAGAACATCTTAAGGACAGAAAAAGCAAAGTCCCTCAAAATGTTTCAAAGACAACCTCTCTGCGAGGGCTGGTAAAATATCACTACACCCCGCAGTGCTAGAGAACAGATGAGGAATGTAAACTCAGGAAGCAAAACTAAAATACACTGATTAAAGTCTATCTCTTTTATTCTCTCTTTCTCTGTTTCATGAAACAGAGAGAGAGAGTTAAAGGCTATATCAGTCCTGAAGTCTAGCTATGCAATGGCACTGAAATTAAGTAAAGGTTCATCATAAATCTACTCAAGCAATCTGAACAGTAACATTGTTCACTATGGATAAATGTGACATGAAGATGGCTGGTAAAACTGAAAAAATCCAGTGCTCACAGAGCACAGTTCTTTGCAAGCACAGTAATACAACAGCCAAAAAAACAATTAAGATAGTTGGGAACTACAGAGACCATCTATGAAAGACTCTGTCAGCAGGACCTAGGTTCAGTTGTCCATGCAGCACTGCCCTTCTCACAAGCCCCTGCAGCTCACTCAGCAGAGCAAAAAGACTTCATTTCACAAGTGGGGATATGTGGCAACCACTTCAGAGATGAACTATGTTCTCCCCACAAGCGTAAAAATAAGTTATTTAAACAGAATCCCCTCTTTTACAAAACATCTTAAAACATGGCAAAACAGGTAGCAGTGGCAAAGGAAAATATTTGGCACAAGGGGGAAGATTCTGGCTGGCAGAATTGCTATTTTTGCTGTCCTAAAGTTTGGTTACGCAAAGCCACAGACAAGATTTTTTCTTCAAATTCAACAGTGAATGCTGGGAACAGCTAAAAATAAGAAAATAGCAAAGCCTCCATGAGAAACAAAAAGCATAAAAAAAATGATGAAGAAAAAGACTATTAAACATTGTTTGAAAGGAACAGCCTAATGATGAAAACACAGATGAGAAAGTAGGCTTGAAGCCGATTAAAAGGAGACCAACTAGAACGAAAATGTGAATATAAAAGGCAGATAAATTAAATACCGATCACACGATACCTTGCACATGGAGATGAAAGAGAAAAATTAGCAGGGGGGGAAAAAAAAGGAAGAAAGGAAGAAAGGGAGAAAGGAGGAAAGTAAGAAAGGAAGAAAGGAAGAAAGAGAAAGAAGAAGCCTAAAACAATATAAAAATGAGGCGAGACCAAGGTGTCGGTCAGTTAATGAAGAACTGAGAGCAACAACGAGCAGTAGACAGGGAAAGGGAGGGTAAACATTGGAAGATCAGCAAAGGAAGCAACGGCATGTCTTTTTCTCTATTTCATTTTTACATGCTGTGCTATACATTTCATAGATTCTCCAAACAGCAGTATTTCAGATACAAGATCCATTAGCCAATACTGTTCAAATACTTGTGGTTTTAAACATGTTCTCACATCACAAAGGTGAGAGAAAAGATTACATGGGAATCTAGGCTCATAAAGCATCAAGATAACATGAGGGAAAGTTATGACAACTGCTTTGACAGCCCTAACTTCCTTCTCCACACAAACATGTTTGTTGCTTCTGACAACCCAAAACACACCACCACTCACTAAAATCCTTTAGCAACTGGATATAGCCCCACAGAGATATGTGTCAGCTCTTCAGAAATGAGCCTATTGGACCTACTCTGAGTCACATAGTACAGACTAGCGCACATACAGGAGTCTGTAATGATAAACCAAAAACTGAGTAAACTAGTGTTGACTCAACCATAGTATGCAGATGTTTTGTTTTTCACTTGAAACTATTGTACTCAGAATTCTGTTGGGATGATCGTAACATATGCAGTATCAAGTATAGTTAGTATCACTTGGCACACACTTTTTGAACAATAGATAAGGCAGTCACCAGGTGGAAAAAATATTATGTGGTTTTTATACCATATCCTGATGACTGTTGGTTTTAAATACATTTACAAAAACAGCAAATACACATAACAGACAGAAAAATAATGATTCTTCTAAAAGCCCATCATTTTACTGCAGTAATCAAATCGCAGGCGTGGAGATTTATTGTAGATCTGAATATACTTCAAGGTACTCACCTTGATCTCTTTCATGCCATGTCCGACTCCCCGCAGCTGGTGAATTTGGAGAAGGATAAAAGTCTCCTGTTGGGCTTGGCTCCATATTTTCATCTATGGAGATAGTTTTGGGTCTTTTGCTGTTGAAGTAATGTGAGATTTGGCAGTGAATATTATATGCAGCTAGTACTGGTATATGAACTGTTTGGATTTCAACAAATATTTCAATATAAAGTAATTCAGGCACACTAAGTATTAAAAAAAAAAGTGGATGCTAGAGCTTACATTAACTTTCACAGATGATATTATGTAATAATATGTAATGCAGGTATGTTCTCACATTTCTCACTTGATCTAATATTTCAGAGACGGCATGAATGGGTAACATATACAAGTCTACCAGCATTTAGCTGACCAATCAAGAAACCAGTTCCTGTTACTCATCAAAGAAAGGTTGTGTCATGACAGTGTTAAACACTGTGCAGAAACCTTGGAAGCAAAAGAAGCACTGGAAAAGTACTACTAATAAAGCCAAGGTATACCAGGAACTTTTCTGAATGTTTAATATGGAAAAAATGTAGTTTACTATATTTCACCACATCAAAATCCTAAGCTTTTCACAGAGGTCTAACCTGAAACAAAGACTTTTCATTTTAGACTATTTTAATTAAAAACAACAAAAGACTCATATTTCAAGTCACACTATATAAAATGAGGCAGCACTTCAATACAGTAAAGGGACGTCAAGTTTCTTTGTAACAATATGCACTGAAGTTGTTATGCTGACTGCCAAAGCTTTTAATGATGGTGGTATTATTACTGTTGTTTATTATGTTTATCATTATTAACATTACTATTATTGTTTAGACAACACTGTGAGAATTAATCTATCCATTTCTAAAATGTACTGGGTAAAATGCCAAGCTGAAAATACAACGGAATGAAAGAGGGCAATGTCAGCAAAATAACTCAGAAGCACTAAGTGCTGGTGGAAGGGCACCCTAGCTCCCCAACAGTCTAGTTAAATCCTGTCCCACTTACTCAGAAATGTAGGGCAATGAGAGATCCTATAGTGCTTATGACTTCATTGGACATTAGACAGTTTCAGAAAACCAAGGGGCCCCTGAGTGTGACAGACAGTAGATTATCTGAGAGTCAGAAGGAGGGCACAGCTGGTTCTCTACCTCTGTGGGCCCACCAGCTGCTCCTAAGGAAGAAGGAGGGTCTTTCTCAGAGCTGGAACAAGGTTGAAGCAAGAAAGAGTGGGTCTCTCAGATCAAACCGCCTGTAGCAGGCAGATGGAGACCCCTGAGAAAAATTAGAGCCTGTGACCACCTCACATCCTCCTCCTTGTTTCTATTGTGCCGGGAAATGCCCCTTGTAAGGCTGAGGCACGAAATACACTTTCACGACCCGGCTTGAGGGTACAGATAAAGACACCTTGCCTTTATACACACCATTTCCACAAGAAGTATCTGTCCCAAATATCTTTCAAGATTGAAGTCCAAGAGGAAGACTTCAAAGACAGTCTTTGTGCCTGCAACCACCTTGTGGCATTGAGCCCTGCCAACATGTTCACGACTGCTAGACCTTCCTGCAGCTCAGCAGCAGTTTCAGAATGCATAGCTGTTCTCTAAGCAGATTATTTAGTTAGCACTTCAAACCCTGACAAAAGTTATTAACGTCTTTTGTATCAACAGCAATGACAGGCAATAATGACACCACTTCAAGTTAGAAGACTTGTAACATATGTATGCGTGCACTGGTTATGGTAGTGCACATAAGTAGCTTAGGTCACAAAATCAGAGGAAATTCAAAAAATGGTTGGCCGTTGACAGTGTTTTTAAGTTGCTTGTCCTGCACTATTAAACCTTGCTTCACCTTAGCACTTATTTCAAATTTTTACCTGCTTGGTGGAGAGGTCAAGGACCTCTGTAGATTTACACCCGAGTTCATATCATGGTAGTATGGCTGACTCGGAAGCTCTCCAATTGGGAAATTCACTCCAGTTCCCTGGGTTATGGGTGCTGAAAAACACATTACCATCATGAGTCAAAGACAGTCTTTTATCTTTTTTACCATCTTTTCATTTTTAACACTGGGAAAAACATCAAGATGTTACTGCATGTATCTAACTTTCTGCCTCTTGCAGAAACCAAGTATGGATAAGTTCTATTAATGTTTATATATCTGAAAAAGCTAATTATCTTCCCCAGACCCTAGAAGTTCCTTAGTAGTTATGCAGATCTAATATATTTGTTGTATAATAGATCACCTGGGATCATCAATATGAAAAAGATAATACAAAACACAGTACAAAGTCAAGCCTTCTGTAGAAGGTCTTTCGTAATGAATGAGGCAGGGCTTATAAGGACAGCTAACATTATTTATTAAAGAACCGAAATAACTGGAAAGAACAAACTTTGGAACACAAAAACTCTTTTTCCTTTAATGTTAACTCTTTTGTATTAATAACAGCCTTCTGTGCTGATATCATATTTGGCTGACTCCTTTTTCTTCCACCCAGTGCCACAGGTACTGCTTTGCACATGTACACCTACACACAAACACATGCATTCGGTGTTATCTTCACCTCCTTACAGAGCCCGTGTACCATACATCTTGGTATTTCAAGAATAAATTATATGTTACATATTGTGGTGTATTTACCTTTGTTCACTGTCAGTGCATTGTGCATTTTAACTACCTTTGGCACTTAAAAGAATAATTACATGTTGTGTAATGTATCTGAAGGTTTGTATTTTTCCTGACAATTCAAGTACAACCCTGTTGTGGCTTGAGGTTAAACAAATGCATGGTAAGAAATCCCACAGAAACCACATGCTCTAGAGCTTATTATTAGAAGTATATTGACTATAACAGCTGCAAAAATTATGATTTCATAACATAACTATAATATTGATTCTTTTTTAATCTGAATGGCCTGGTATTTGAAAATATATTTAACCACCCGATAATGAAAAGAAAGCTGTATTTTGTACATTCTCAGCTTCCTGAAACAGCAAAATCACACTTCAGCAAGCACAAAAAAGAATATGTCTTAGCAATGCAGGATGGCAATACTCAGTATTTTGCTGAAAAACTTAACATAATTGTTGAATATTAATTCTTGAATATCACTTTTTGACTTTTTGACCACAGCAAACGAAATGGCACATGCATCTAAAACCTAAGTTAATTAAAAACCTCAAGCATCCTGACCTGGCGTGAATTAACACCTGTGCAAAGTTTGGACAGAAGGTTTTGGAAACTTATGCTTCACTGGTTTTGTCCTCACCTCATCAGAAAAGAGATTTTCTTGGACCATTGAGTTGTTATAATGTTGGTGTCATCACTGAGGACAGTTCTAATTATAACTTTCAAGTATTTTTGTTCACTTTCTAATGAAGTCTTAAGAGAAACACTTTAATACTGTTGATATTAAAGGGAGAAAAGAAGTGCTCAGAAAGCAATGTCAAAGGAAAATATGCATTGGCATTATGACATACTATTAGAGCAAATTCTTAGATGTCAACAAAATTGATCATCTTATTTATACTCATTTTGCTTTTTTCTTTCTGCAAGAAAAGCTTCACTTGGCCTTTTATATTTATATTCTGTTACTTTTTTTTCTTGCATGTTTGTGTGTATAATATTTCTAATGCCAAAACAAGCCAATGTATTTAGAAATTCAATTACAGCCAGTGCTATGATTAAGAAAAACCACAAGTGTAAATACATTGTTAGTCATCCTTTATATCTATGCTGTGATTTTTCTTTTCAGAGCTACAAATTCAAAAGCAAACTAGAAGAATTATCAGGTTGTTTAGTAAAATCCAAAGATGTGCAGGACAACCTTAAAAGCTGCAAGTCTAACAAATAGGTTTTGTTACATATGGTAATTTTATGGACATACTAGTCCATTGAGCTGTGCAGAGGAATGTATATCAAATTGATTCAATCTTTAAATATCAAAGAGACAAAAGAAGGCTTCTGATTGTTTCATTACAAACACATGCAAGAGGAATTGTAATACCGGGGTAAAAAATGTCAAAATCGTACATGGTTATAGGCATTTCCCATGCACCTTACACCTCAGGGAGAAAAAACGCTTCAAGAAAAAAACTTCATTATATCAGGCCTTATAAATTAAGTGCAAATGATCACTTACTTCTGGACACCCTCACAAGTTCTGACACGTTGAACACTCCGGATTTTACAAAACTGTCCTCAAGGTACACTGAAAAAGATCACAATATCATAATCAGTATAATGAGAAGATTAATAAATAACTATAGGTAAGTTTATATACCAGCTAACAACAGTATCAACGGAGTCTCAGAATTATAACACACAGATCCAAGTACACTGAAAGCTCACCACAGGATCTAATGACTGCTGAAATTCAGGCAGAGGTGCAAAAAGCCTTGAGTTCTGAGAAAGCAAGTTTTCAGTATGTGTATGAAAAATTAACAAGCAATACACTGAACTCCTAGCTAAGTATCCAGAAAATGTTTAAAAATTGCTTTCTTTTATTAGCATCTTCCATTTTTAAGTCGGTGTTGAGCTAAGAACTGTATCAGCTAATCATTTTCACCATAGAGCAATCCTGTTCTCACATATATTTCTGCTAAATAGATTTTTACTTTTACCCTGGCTGATAGTGACTTTACACTACCACCTTCATTATCAAATCATCACCTCTGAGGCAGAAGAGAGTTTTATTATTATTTCCAATAATAGCAGGAACTGGGCAAAACAGATGAACTATTCAGTGCGGGTTTTATATATATGCTGAATTATATATCTAGAAACATATGTTTAAGAAATCATATATTGTTGTTTTGGTCTATGTTTCTTTATTCTAAGATAAATGTATATGATAAACCTTCCCTGCTATGAAATTCAAGCAGACGCAACTTAGACAACCACAGTGAAACAACAGCTGATAATTAAGATTTATCTCAGTGGTGTGGCTAGATAACCTTATAAAAATGGAGCTGAGAAACCCAGGTTTCTGTGGAAGTCTCATGCCAATAACCACTGCATAAACTGACTTAACTGAATTTGAGATTATATGACATCATAGTAGGAACGCCAACTATTTACCAACAGAAATATTTAGATTTATCCTTGGTGCACAATGCTGCTCCAACAGCATTACTGTCTATTCGCTTTCATCTGAGACGGTGCCCTAAGAATTTCTTACTGTGGCTTCTCTATTCTCCTTTCTGAATTAACATAGCTTTTTTCTTTTGCAAATATGCTATCAATTTTCTGTTCCAAATGTCTGAATGAATAAAAGCACTCTAAATTTCTTAACTATCAAAACAAACAAATAAAAACAAATGTACCTACTGGCATATTTACTGATTTGGAAAACAATGGTTTAGTACTGCTCTCCTTCAGTTTCTTTTGGCAATTACTCCCTTAATTTAAAAACACTGCTAGAAAAGTGACTGCAAAAGCAGCAGACTTCACTTGAGAGATAAGCCCTTGCTGTATCTGGAGAAGCCTCTACTTTTTGGGATCAAAAGAAGAGAGCAGAGGCAAAAAGAGCAACTTTCACTGCTTACTAGCAGCCTACTAGGCCCCCAGAGTCACCTCACCCAGCACCTCTGATACTATTTCCCAGTGCAAGTATAAACAATGCACCTGAAAATTCAAGCTGAAAGAAGGTGAACGCATCCAACTGAACACATTTCCTGACATTTCTGTTTCACTGTTACACCTATACATTACACCTACATTTGTTAATGTCAATCTTCCCCAGCTGAAAAAACACCAGGAGCAAGGGCAGTGGGTGTGCAAAGCACAATTGGCCCATGGATCATCCTGAATGATGTTATACCAATGCTATCATCTTCTCATCTTCCAGTCAATGTCACTTCATATGATATAGCTGCATGTCTTTATTTCCACTAGTAGTTCTGTAGGCCCCTCTCTCTTTTTTCTTCACTTTTTTTCACATTCCTCTCCCTCTCTTTTTCAACAGTTTCTCACCCATATCCATTACTTTTTACTCTCTTATTATCCTTCACCTGAATATTTCAAGCCTCACTGCAACCTTGTTCATCCCCAGTTTCCAAGAATAAAAAAGCTTTTCTCTTTCACCATCTATATTCTCTTGCACCTTTTCTCCATGTTCTTTGTGTGGGTGAAGACAGGACATGGATTCCCAAACATTTACTTATTTATTTTGACTGAACTTGGCATAACCATATCAGAAAAAGAGTTAATCTTTTGTTTTCCCTTCTTCCTCAGTTTTCATTTTTTAACCTAAGAATAGGCAAGCTGGATCAATCCAAATGGCAATCTTTCCCTTCTCAGCTTGTTTCCTCCAGCAAGAACAGTCTGAAGTCCTACATGGAAGGGAGTTTTCCAAAGAAAAATTTGCTTTCTTGATTTTAGTTGGCCTGTAAGTGAAGTGTGGCTTAAAGCCAGTGTACAAATGTGCAGCCAGCTCTGGAGCTGGTAATGAGACAAGACTGAACTTCTCTGCTGCTTATCCAAATACTGCTACTTTGAAGCACAACTTCTCTCACTCAGAGAAGCTTTACCCAAGTGCAGATTAGTCAAGCTACCACTACACTGAGAACAAGCCCCAGGGCTCATATTAAAAATAGAAAACGCCCACGTAGTATTTCATAGGCAAGAACACAGATGTATATATGTGTATGCACACATGTAAACACATGAACACAGAGACACACGTAGTTAATCATCTTCAGACTTCTCTAATGAATTTTTAGTTTTTCTCACTGGCAATACTGAGAACACCCACATAACACCAAAAGAAATATAGTGTGCATCTTTCCTTGGATATGAGATGGGAATCAGGAAAAAATCTGCTACTGAGTGGTACCACTATTTACCACCCCCTCACGGAAGCATGTATTGTTGACTATGGATCCCCATCTTTCACTCAGATTTCACCTTGCCTTGGATGGTCCAAAAATAACAATATCCATAGATATATCTGCAAATGTTTTGCCTGCCATTAGGAAAGACAGGGAAACCGCTATTGCCAACCTCAACTTAAAAAACAGCTTGCTTTTCCCCCCCTATGTAATGCGACAAAGTATTCTTAAAAAATTGACACAACAATAAACAGTCTACATCACAGTCACTGAGCAACTTCATCCTGAGCCTTATGTTCTGACAAGGAAGGTGGATTCCAGTGGTGCCTCCAAGTGCAGAAAAACAAACACAGTCTGTTCGGTTCCAGCATCAGTGGACTTCAACAGTTGTAATTAGTTAGGAGGACTATAGTGGGTATGTTGCAGAACTGTTCTTGGCTCCCAACTGTGCACTAGGAAAATGTTCTATGCCATTAAACTGCATCAATTTGTTGCAGAAGCATGCACGGTACCTATGATAAAAGATAAACAGCAAGACTGAATGGAACAGGACTGTATAGGACATTTTGATCTTCTGTTGTGAAACACTGTCTTTTACCTCATGGAGCTGATCTCCCTGCTGAGTAAGAGTTAACATTTAAATTCACATTATTACACTACATGCAAGAAAAGAAAAAAAAAAAAGTGATACTGTATGGTATACATCTTACCATTCTTTTGATTAAGCATTCCCTGGTGCACTACTTGCATTAACATGTTAAGGAGACTTCAGTTACCATTCTTGGAGTGAGTTTCTGATCTGTTCACTATGGAAACCAATGCACTTGATAACAGTCTCTTTCTTTACTCCTCATACAGGAGTGACAATCTTTTGGTGGTTATGGTAACACTTTGCTGTTCTTTATTGTCCAAATGTAATATGAGCATCGAATATTGTCATTTAGTAAAACTCATCTTGCCTGAGAGGACAATCTCTGAAATGCATTTCACTAACTTTCATTATTCTTAAAAATCTGTATTTTAAGTATTTACAGTATTTTTTCCGTTATCTGCTTTTAGGTTGTATACAGGGTGAGTATAAAATGTGGCTTCTCTCCTTACTTTTTTTACAGAAAAGTAATTTCTGAAAGACACATTTCCCAAACAATACCACAGTGCCATCAATGATGAAAGATAAACAGGTTAAGTCCAAGCAGCAGTTCTGGTCAAACTCTGCTCAGATAGTCAGTAATAGGAGAAACCTTCAGTAATGCCTTCAACTGCTGTAGAATTTATTCCGTACTAGTTCTTATACATCTTCCATTCTACTCCTATGCAATGCATTCAATGGCTGAGTTGCAAGTAGAGCTTTTAACCATCCTAAGACTTAAAAAAAAAAAAAAAAAAAAAAAAAAAAAAAAACTTGCTTAAACCTACTGAAAAGTATTTTCAATTTGCGCTAACATGTATTGCAAAGAGCTTCTCACATTACTTAAAAGCTTACCAGCCATGTCTGGCCTTACAAATCTTTAACCAGCCTTTTTCATGTCTTCTGATTTAATAGTATTTTTATGAACAGAATGTGTGTTTATGTTCTGCTGCACAATGACTAGTGCCAAAACATAAAATTGCTTCCTGATATCATTTAACAACTATTTTTTTCACTGATACAGCCTTGATTTAAGTAACATGAGTGAGAATCCCATCAGTGTAGGAAACAATTTGTATTTCTGTACTTTTATTTCTAGATCTATAAGAAAAGGAACCATACAGCATTAGGTAGACCTACTAGCAGTGAAACAGGTTCACCACCAGGAGTTACTGTGAGAAGAAAGGCTGGAAGCTTTAGCCTGGTCTACAAATTACTACCAGGGAGTTGCAGCTTGACTTTAAGTTATGCAATGTAATGTTCTGGATACTCCTATAGATGTGTTTGACTTCTGAAACTGCTACAATTAAAGACAAAATCATTTAATTGCATAGCTCTTTTTGTTTGAGCCTCGGAAAACTGATGTTTTAAGGGTAAGATCTTGCTGCTCTGAAGCTCTTTAATTTCAGCAGGGATCCTAGTGGCTATACAGCTACTATTCACAGTCAGAACTGCTAGTGAAAAATTAGTCTCACACTGTTGATAGTAAGCTAACACACAGTCAGCAGACTTGCAGTTTGTTTTCTTATTGAATGCATTTTGAAGCCATTATCTTGAAAAGACTATCAGAAACAGGTTCCCACTGAATCAAAATTTCTTATAAGCAGTTGAGGGTGGATAATGTAAGCCAAGGAGTGACACAGAAGATTTCAGTTATGATGTCATTTGAAATAGTTGAACTAAGGTCTTTCCAGAGAATGAGGCTATTTTGATTATTGCACGATTGTCTTTGGCCTTGTGGCGTACCCACAATATATTTTGGTTTTTTTCCTGAAAGTTGCAATAATGTTGTAATTGGGACAGGAAACAAACATGTTGCAAAAAGGTCCCCCCTGATTCCATTCAGTTTTTTAGCACAAAAAGGAATCAAGAAGCTGCTTTTGCCATTTTCAGAAACAAATGAGATTTTCAATACTCTAAAGTTAATAACATCCTTCAATGCTGCTGTAATATAAAGTAAACATCTGGTTTAATGGACTCTGGAGTTCATGTACTGGAAGCCAAGAAGTGAGCTGCCCCAAAACCTATCAAAAAACCAGAAAGAGTAACAAACTAAAATGAAGACTGCCTTCCACTCCAGAGGGTCACAAGGACTGCAGCCAAGATTTAAAATTGGGTTAGGGGAGATGCTTTTTAACAGCTATAGGACTACCAGGTACCAAAAAGGAATTTTCCAGTGCCAAAGCAGGTTTCTTGAATTCTGTTTTTTTATTAAATTCTTGCTCTGTGTGTGCTTTGAAATAAAGCATGTTCACCATTGAAGACAATGGTATCAAAAGTGAACATGGCCTCAGACATGATCACAGCATAATTTATTTACACAGGATGTTCATAAAGGATAGTCAATGCAAACAAAAATTCAGAAGTAATCCTAAGTAATCCACTATTAATTACACACAGCAAATTTCAAAGGACCCTGCAAGGCCAGAAACTCTTCCTCTTGGAAAGAGGGGCTGTGCAATCTGTACAAGTTTCTGATTTTCAAGATAGCACAGCTGCACACCGGCCCCAGAATGCCCCACCTGGTTCAGGGCTGAGAGGCTGAGGAGGAAGAGTATCGCCTCTCAATCACTGACATTACTAATTCATAGAGCATTTGGGAAAGGGAGAACATGGAAAATCAAGCCCTGACCAAACCCAATCCTGTTTTATTTGAAGATCACTATCTGAGATGGCACAGCTGCAGGCGTATGGGCAACAGCAAGCATTTCAGAATATCCATTCCCATGCCGAAAAAGCAAAGTGAATATATGTTTGTTTAAATACAATTCTGTCTGAATCCCCAGACTCCTTCTATGGCATCATTGCTTCCACAAGAAAAGCTGCTTACAATGATGAGGCCAGGGAATATGTCTTCTGCTCCTATCTATTAGGGGGCTAGTTCCCTATCCATGAGAGCGTAGATTGCAATACAGTAAAATAATGAAACCATCCATGTTCTGAGTCATTTAAAACTCAAAGACATTTGCTTATTTCATTTCCACAGAGAGAGGAAAGGTTAAAACCATGTTACTCTTCAGAGATTACTTCTGAAACTACACATTCTAAAACTGAAATACTTCTATCTAAAACAGTCATACATAGGCAAATTTATTAGACATTTCTGAGGGCTTGATCCAAAAAGAATGTTCTCCCTATGGCTGCTAGCCCAGATGAAAGCACAAAAAAGCCTTTGGGGCTCTACAGCTGCAAGAGAGATTTGCATATTGAGAGATAGGTGAGGCTGATTGCAAGCTTTTTGGCAACACCTTCTTTCATTATTAAACAGAAAAAAAAAAAAAAAAAAAAAAAAAAAAAAAAAGAAAAAAAAAACCAAACAACAGAAAAGAAAAAAAAATGGTGATTTCCCTCAGGTCTTCTTTGGAAATGTCTCCCAGAATAATATTTCTGGTGAAAATTGAGGGGAACAATCAATCCCAGAGCAGTGAGGCTGGGGCTGGGGCTGGGACTTCACATACCCATGTGTCACTCAGATTCAGGATCTTATCACTAGATTAATTCCCTGACAACATATCATGATTACTGTGGAGAAAAGAAGAAGGGAAACAGTGGGGAGCAATGAAAGGTGGAGAAGCAGTTTCTCAATCTCTCTGTCTAAAAGTGGAGAAGCAGTTTCTCAATCTCTCTGTCTAAAAGTGTGTCACCCTATATAAATAATGTAATATTCATCAACACAGAGGTTTAAGCCTGAGACATCTGCGTTCCTCAATTCTGCCTTGACTGATGTACAATCTGCAAAATTTATATGAAAATATTCTTTGGACCAGATAAACTGGAGTAATAGAATTTACTCCAGGAAAAAAATCAAGCATGTCCTATTTGCTAGGAAACACCACTCTAGTAACCTCTGAACTCAACTGCTTGGACAAAATCAAAAATCTGAACCACTTGTCTTCCCTTGCCAATGAGGTTTGTAACTGTCTGTATCTGGATAGTTAGGTTTCTTTTGCACCTTCTGAAAAGCTATCTTTTGTGTTCCCCAATGCTGGACAAGAATAGCTCTGAAATCTTGAAGGGACCTGTACAAGAACAGACAATTCTCCTCCCAGCTCCATTCAGAAGACAAAAGATGAAGTACCAGCCGGAACTGGTATTCACTCACACATGTTTTCAGTTCCCCTTACTCCTCAAATTGTATTCAGCTGTCTACCCTATCTTACTGTCATGTCAAGGCAACATTTTACTCAATAAGTATTGTTGTTTCTGACTCTTATTTTAGCAGCTTGAAAAGGCTGCTTTCAAAAATTTGGGCAAAATGGCAACAAGTGGACACAGCAGTATTAACACGCTGGTATATAAATAAATCAAGTCTTCCAAGTAGCAACCTTACACCAATGGCAGGTAGCAAGCAACCTTATTAATGTCAAACAGTTGCAGTCAGCAGGCAGTAAGTAAGGGAAAGAAAAATAAAGCAGAACAAAAACCAGAAAATCCCCTACTAGAAGAACTAGCTAGTAAGGATTCTATCCCTGGAAACCAAATTGTTATGGTTAGTGTCAATATCATTAGCTTCTGTCTTTTTACTCACCCTCATAATTTTCTTACGTTTAATAGATGAACTTACTCAAAGATCACTCCTTCTGTCTTATTATGTTTCCTCCTACACCTTTGCAGGTATTGCAAGACACACAAGGCTAATTTCTTCAATTTTCTTATGCTATACAAAAGACTTCCGGAACTTATACGGAGCAAATAATGCAGCATTACGTTAGAACTGCAACACTAGGTGTCCTTCAACAGCCCAGGAGAATAGTAAGAAATAGGGTAGGGTTGGGGTTTTCTGACTGATAGCATGCAAGCCTCCAAGCATTTTCAGTTTTAAAACTTATTAATCCAGGTAGGCCTCTATCTGTTCAGTCACCCTCAATGGATCAACGAACACATCCATTCTCTCTTTGAAACCACATAAATTTTAATAGTTAGCACTCTGCTAGCATAAAAGAAATGTTTAGATTCCAGAACCTTAATGACTGATGCAGACAACAAAAATGTTCAAACTCTTCTCTCTCAGTTCAACTCATCTATTTGTCTGGAACCTACTTAATCCCCGTGGAGAAGTAACCTTTACAACCCAGCTTTCAGAAATGCAAGTTTCATTCTTTAGAAATATACCAGATGAAAGTCATTGAAAAATAAAACTTAGAGGAAGATATCCCTGGATCTTGCTACAAAAGCTATATACCACTTTCACCACAAGCTACACCATCTTAATAATGTATTATGCTATCAAAGTATTCAGTGTATTTTTAGGAACATATTGTAAAGAATTCCAGCAAGTGCTCTTAGTATTCTTTTGTTTGGCAAACGACATGGCCCTCCCTCCATGGTTAAGACAGCAAATTACCAGACACCCTAAAGAATGCAACAGTCTAGCCAAACCTAGAAAACCCCACTTTTAACACCAGAAGCCTCGCCAATTCCAACTCAGTTTCCAACCTCCTCTTCCTTGGCAATGTCTTTGTGAAGGTAGTGGCATCCAAAACCTAACAGCACCTATCTGTTGCCAGCGCCCTGGCTCCTTGACATACAGGCATCAGACCAAAACATGATAGAAGAACAAACCCTCCTGGCACTGCCAGTCCATGTGCTCCTGGCCTGGGACTGAAAACAAACCTCAGAGTGGATATCCTCTGCGGCTCTGACAAAAGTGACTGCCTGGTTCTAATCAAAAGACTCATGTGAAGTATAGTAAAAAAGGACAGCAGCCTTTTTCTCAGACAACCTGAGCAGACTGCCACTCCCTCTCATTCTCCTGCACAGCTCCTTAAGTTCTGTATTCTGCAGTTCCTGAACATCAGTGCTTTCTTCCTGCCAGTTTAACCCCAAGACAATATCACACAGAGAGGCTGAAAGATGCTAGAAGTTCATGTACCCTCAAATAGACAGATGACATTCAATTATGCCTCTGTCTCTGCTTAAATGGAGGGTTTCACAGGAAGCAAGACACAGCTTCCATTTTCTGTTCCCACTTGGCAGCAGATAAAGGAATAATACTGCCAGCAGTTGATCCAAAGCATGAGGCCTTAAAAGGTAGGTGTCAAGAGTATGGCGCCAGGGACAGGACACAAGGTAATAGGCACAAACTTGAATGTAAGAAATTCCATGTAAACACGAGGAGGAACTTCTTTACTTTGAGGGTGGCAGAGCACTGGAACAGGCTGTCCAGAGAGGTGATGGAGTCTCTGTTTCTGGAGACATTCAAAACCTGCCTAGACACATTCCTCTGCAACCTGCTCTAGGTGGACCTGCTTTGACAGGGTGGTTGGACTAGATGATCTCAAGAGGTCCCCTCCAACTCCATATATTCTGTGATTCTGTTTGTCTTACCCCAATAAAAACATAAAACAATAAAGATTTACAAGGCTTATTAGCACAGCCCAATTGATTAGAAAAATAACTCCACAAAAATACAAAGAACCTTTGGTTTAAACAGTATGGAATGGCAAAGTCTGGGTTTGATTCTTATTTTTAGAGAATCCTTGAAAGGATTTATGTTGGCATCTCTCTCAAAATAATTTTAAATATCACCAGCATGACCTATTATCAATGTGTTTAAAAACTGTTCTGAGATTATATGAAAAACTTTTTAAAAATACTTGCATTTTATAATATATAAAATAAAAGGAAAGAAACTGGTGGCTTAGGTCACAGAATTTAGACATAGGTCAACTTTATTTTGTCTGAGATAAAAGAATAATTGCAGCATCTGAAGACTTTTATGAAAGTAAAGTTATTTGGGATCTCGTCTCATTCCTCCTTTGCCCATCCCCGTTTACAAAATTCTAGAAACCATGAACTGAAAGAAAAAATCCTTAGATTAAATGAATGTTGAAACTACAATTGAGGCATTTCCAGATTAAAATAAATAAATAAATAAAAAAAAAACTAAAATAATCACAGCTTGTCCTGATTATATGTACTTAACAGTGCAAAATAGGTTGCTGACCAATTATGTTGTCTTTAACTATTAACAGTAGTATCTTTGTTCTCAAACAATGTTAGATGCACATGTTCGGGAACTTATATTTACCTGGTGGATTCTTGGCAGGATCATTGTGGCTTGGACTTCCTGGTTGTCCAGAATCTATAAAGAAATGAAAGAAATGTTTTACTAATTTGTTTTGAAAGTATCTCACAACCTTTTAATACCCTCCTTCAGCATTAAACTAATACTTAACTTTGTTCTTTAAAGGTCATTTCCCTGACTTTCTACATGAAGGCATTTCTGAACAAACACACTATATGTAAACCATTTTATGCAGAAGCAGAAACATTGTGAAATGAGGAACTCATAGATCACTGAATAAGGACAAGAGAGTCATTCAGGTAAATACTCAAGTTGTAAACACATCTACAAGGGTACCTTTTCATTCCTTTTCCCTCCACCCCCCAGATACAATATTGCACAATAAGCAAAGCAGAGTAGTTTCTTCTCAGGCAGTAGAGAAAGATGAAATGGATCAGGCAACTAACAGCGTTTGCAGGGATGAGTCCAGTTTCTTTACCCTTCTCTTAAAGCCCAAAGGCCTAGTGCTGCCACAGACTCAGGACTGCACTGAAGACATGACTGTCCATTTTAATGCAATATAGGCTTTGTGTTCCTAGTCTGTGAGAATTGCTGTTGTGAAATCAAGATTATGTAACAGAAAAACTAACAAAACTCAAACCCTGTAGACTTCAAAGAGTGTTCTTTTCATGATACATGCACCTAATGAACCAAGAGGAGAATGAAATTTGTTATTAACACACTAAATAATAATGATATCCCTATTCATAAAAGCAGTTGCTTCTAAAACTATCTACTTTTTGCTGTATTGCCACATCAATAATATAACAAAACCCCGCTCCACTGCAAGAATTTTTTATTAAAAAAAGTAAGACATGACAGGCATTATTTTATACAAAAAGAGAAAGAACTTAAATGAAGCTCAACCATTCTTCTATACATAGGTATCTAAAATACAGTCTGAACAAAAAATATCCTTTTTTTTTAACTGTAGCAGTGCTTGTTACTAGCATAGGACCACCAAAAGATTGCATCATAGCACTAGAGAAATTACTACTGCCAAATGGACCCCAGAGGGAAGTCAAGAGCTCTGGAATTCATTGGTCCTTACAGTGTCCAAGTTAAAGAAAAAGAAACAGAAAAGGTGTGAAGTACATATAAATAAATACTTGTCCTTCAATACCCATTACTTCTTCTTAAAGCCAATGTAGCGCTCAACCTAGAATGAAAGATTACCTCCACCTGCTTTAAGAAATTCATTGTAATCTGTTACTGTGCATCATGTAGCTTAGCAAACATGCCTTGACAAACATCTCTCAAGCAGCTTAAGTTAACACAAGCTTGATTCTACAGAAGATATTATCTGAGATGGAAATCCATTCCACAGCTCTACTGAATTCATCTGATTGCCAGTTGTCACAGAAGACAGGCATCTGGAGGTCTACCAGAGTACTGGAAGACCAAGACACATGAGAAACCCAGTTCCGATGGTATTAAAAACATAACTACATTTTCCAATACTGAATGAACTAACTCCTGCACACAATAAAAAACACATCGGATAAGCAATTTCACATGAAATTTCCTCTCTTCTCTTCAACTCTGGGTAGCAAGAATGAAGGGCAGGCCTCCTGGCCAGAGTCTATACATCCAAGTTTGTGCACCTGGGCACTTTCAAGAGTCCCCATGTACAGCACAATCATGTAGCCATTCAGTATGCCTATTTCTTTTCATGATAAGATACAGCACATCCCTTCAAAAATATCAAATCAAGTTAATTTGAAAACTCAATCAGAAATGCAAAACCAAAATGCTTTTCAAATGAACCCCTATACAGACAAACGTCCTTCTCTCTGTGTTACAACAGGAAGGTTCACCCTGCAGGCAGTGAACTTTAATATTTTTCCAACAGACATTCTCTGCTTCTGCAAATCATATGTATTATTATTTAAGATTATCAAAGAGGATTAATTTTACAGAGTAATGGTTCAAGGGTAAAATTACTGCAGATGTGTGGCTAAATGAAGTGTCAATTTGGCAGCAGATGCACCTAATAAAGCTTGGACAGTGTAGCTTGGGGAACACCAAGATATGAAGCTGGATTAATGAAGCCTACCAGAAAATAGCCCTTGAAGTTTTCTCCTGTTAAAATTCACTACAAATATGCACAAGTGAAGAATACTTTCTAGCTATTGCATTGCAATTTGCCTTTACATTCCCATTGTCAGCATGGCCACTTGCTGGAACCACTGCTTGAAGACTGATGGCACTTCAACAATTTGTTTTTATATTATAGTAAGATAATAGTAGGAATTTTCCAGTTACAGGGATAAACAGCTGACTAATTTGCCAGTCAGACTAATTTTGTTTTATGTTAACTACTTATCAATCATGATTTTTACAGATTTATTCTCAAACAATGTTTTAAGCCATATAAGCTAGTACCATATTGGCCAGCAGCATCTCAGTAATCTTGAGAAAGTAAAGAATTATTGCAAGCTGAATGTGAGAAGCAGCTTCTCTAACCCTTCACTGAAAGCAGTTGAGAAAGCAGGTAATTTTATTTGCTATGAGAGTATCAGCCCAAGTAACTCTGCACTTAAAGCACATGGAAGTATCTCATTCTCAGGATGAAAAACCCAGATCCAAGATGGTCTGTGACAATCCAATTCTCCTATCAGTGTCAGTAATTATAAAGCACTTTCCTGGTTTGACTGAACGCAAACAGCCTTGCATCCATGATGATTATAGGAATAAATTATACTAAGAACTTAATTTATAAGCATATCATTGAATGAAAAGAGATGTTGGAGCAATGCTCTTCTAAAAGAGGGAGTAAGAGGCATTTTTGGAAAGCCACAGAAACTAAGGAAGCAAAAGACATGTTAAGACACTTCAAATCTTTCTTTGTCTTCATCTGCACAAGATCATTAATTAACAACATGAGCCCTGGGTTTAAATATTGCAGGCTTTTCTTCCAGTGTGTTGGAGAAAGACGTAAACCAGACTCATTGTCTGCCTAGCTGGCTTTGCATTCCATTTTCCACCAAATAATTCTATGCATATTAAAAAAATCCCAACAACTTCCTAAGCTAGAAGTTGTAAGCAAAGCTACACAACTAGTAGTGAATAAAATCATGTATCATCATGTAAATTTGATGAAGCTGAAATTTTCATCATCATTTAGGTAGCTCCCAACTGTAGGTTCCCTTAGTTTATTCTTTTTCTTTGTGTTTTTTGTTTGTTTGTTAATTTGAAAAATCTCCTTCTCAAATTTGGCTGTCAATGTGCTTTTCTTGAAATTTTTTTCCATGCAGATGTCAGATGTACTTATCTTTATTTGCTACAGAGCAAAAAACTCACCTACACAAACCATTTCCACAGAATGACTTTCATATGCACCTCACAGATATACTATCTTCTGCTCTGCTCTTCCTAGACCTGACTGCTGCAACAGTCAGCGGCTAATGCCTTGCTATGTTATTGCCCTATGGATGAACAGTGGACATGAGAACGGTTCAAGACAGTCTTCGCTCTATGGAGTAGATATCCAGTAGATATTCATGTAACCCTGATACACTTAATGTATATTTTATGATTCAAACATTCAAACATTCACACTCTTTATCTCAAATTCTTTTAGAAGGTAGTATGAAAGGATGACTCAAGAAGCTGGTATATCTTACACTGAATTGATCCCATGTTTTCATTTCTAGGGGTCAATCCCCATGAGCATCTTGTGAGTGCAGACAGTTCTCACTGCAGATGGGGTTAAGTAAAACTGACTGCTGGGGCCCTGCTGCTGGTGAGAAGAAAACACCCATTTCCCCTGAAGTACACTAGGACAAAGGTGGTGCCATGATACCTCTCTCTTTGCTTCATAAAGCAGCTAGGCTTGGGGGGAAAGCTAGTTTGCCATCCAGTGAGGGACAAAATGCTTTCTCTCCCGTTGCACCACTGTGTCTTTGGCAAGCAGCAGCAGGAAGGACACGCACCCCAGCAAAGCCAAGAAAGTCACACTGCTGTTCCCTAGTTTCCTAGGGGATTTTTTTCATTTCTCACCTCAATAGTCTAATCTTTCTTTTTTTCTGCTGGTAAGAAAGTATATTGTCTTTAAAAAGTAAGTTATGCTGTATCTCCTTTATACCCCATACCGTACAAGAAATTTTGCTTTTAAGATCTCTGCATTAGCATAAGATCGAAGGCCTTGAGAAGAAATAGAGGCAGAATCTGTCAAAACAAAAAATACTTTCTTGAGCCATATCTTAGAAATAAGCAAATTCTCCACAGGTGTCATGCTAATCAAATAAACTTCCTCTGTGTTTTCTATGAACACATTTCACTTTTCATTTGCCACAGGCTAGGAGACAGCCTTTGGGCTCAGTTAATCTCAGCTGACAGCCACTAATTTAATCATTCACCAGCATGTAAACACGCCATTGTTCTTTGATAGTCCATGATTTGAGTATGGGGGAGGATAAAGGACCACAGCAACGTGGCACCATGTAAGTATCAGTTTAACGTTGTTCAAGCCTTCATATACCTATACAGCATTTGACTTGACAACTGACAGTCACTACCGTTAACAAGAATCACAGCTACCTCTCAAACTGTCATCCTTCAGGATTATATTACCACCTGACATCACAAACTTGAAGCAAATGGTTGTACTACTGAAAATCATAGGATTGCAGGACATGCCAGTCTAGGGGGATCTGGAGAAGTCTCCAGTCCCAGCACCTGTCCAGTGCAGGATAAGCTGTGGGATCAAACTTGGCTGCTCAGAGTTTTACAAAGTCAGGGCACAAAACCCCTCAAGGATGGAGATGGCCCAGCTCCTCCGAGCCCTAGCTCCACTGCTGGGCTGTCCTCATATGGAAGAGACTTTCCAAATCAACACTTCATCTTGTAAAGACTTTCAGAACATTGTCATGCTCGGAAAGCATTCATGGCTACAAAAAACCAAGACATCTCCACTCTCCTCCAAAGAAAATAATATGACCATCAAAAATCCGTATAGCAAATAAATAATAACATCTGTGTACCTTAAATCATTCCTATTAATTATTATTTTCCTAATTTTACTACATGCTTACCTTCTATAACTACATTATTTTACCTCGACAGAGCAACAGTTTAGATTTATAAGCTTCCCAAATACTTTTAATGATTCATTCTGCAAAAGCAATGTCTTTCATTGTATACCATTTCTAAAACCTAATGATCCTGAATTATAGTACAATTTTATGAGCACTATTCACACCAACTCTAGTAATACAACAGTTTGTTAATGGCATAAACAAGCTGAAATTGTTTTCTTACAGTAAGTATCTGCTGAAACAATGCTTTAAACATGGAAATTAAATCCATGCAAGTGTCACCCTTGTTTTCAGAAGTATGCTAACTTGAGGGGGCATTTGTTTTTCACGTTTTCATAGACCACTGTATTTAATGAAAATACTTTCCCTGAAAATTTTGGCTAACTGATTTCATATGACAAAGTTCTCACCCCCACCACTTTCTTTGATGGAGAACCAGTTCTTTGAGGATCAGCTGTGGGAAATGAGGTCGTTAAGTCTGGAGAAAAGGAGGCTGAAGGGAGACCTTATCACCCTCCACAGCTATCTCAGAACTGGAGGTAAGTCTCCCAAGTAACAAGTGATAGGAGGAAACAGCCTCAAATTGGGCCTGATGAGATTTAGGTTGGATATTGGGAAAAATTTCTTCACTAAAGGGTTGCCAAGCACCAGAACAGGCTGCCCAAGAAAGTGGATGAGTTACCATCTCCGGAAGTATTAAAAGATGCATAAATGTGGTGATGAGGGACAGGGTTTAGCGGTGGACTTGGCACTCTTAGGTTTATGGTTGGACTCAGTGAACTTAAGGGTCTTTTCTAACCTAAGCAGTTCTATAATTCTATATCACTTTAGACACATCATATGAACCACAGTCCACACAAGGAGGAAGCAGAATCTCAAGAAAACAAGTAGGGCTTCACCATGAGAAAGACACGTTTGCAAGTTCAAGCCTCACATCCTTAATGAACCGGATACACTCTATTAGCAATATGTGTTATGACACCCAAGCTGAAACCCTCCACAACACAGGAACAGTGAATTCTTTTAAAAACGTCATTCTGCTACTCCTTATCTGCAAGGATTTCCTCTGGGTTCATCAAGACTGCTATCTAATACAATGTTATTGCACTGGGTAAGTATATGGGGCTCTAGCCCCACAAGTTTTCAACATACTTGGTACTCATACAGCTGGTGGCAAACGAGCAGCACAGAGAACTGAAGTTAGGCATTTAGGTGCAAGTCACGCAGCAGTGGCATTGGCTCCCAGACAACACTGTACTGGTAAATGCCGCTGGCCATGCATGGAAGTGCTTGCTGCTCAGGTTGCTGAGGCTTTGTGGCATCCTCCAGTTTTCACAAGACATTATCATTAGGTTTGATCCACTTGCAGATGTGGTTTCCACATATTTAAGTAAGCATACCAAAGAAATCTATGTGCAAAGGCTCTTAAGGTGACAGAGGAGCAACAGTCCTCATTGCTGTTAACATGAGGTGTATTTAAATCTCAAAAAAGCCTAAATTCATCAGTGCAAACTCCACTTTGGCAAATAATCTGCACTGCTTTTTGCTCCCTTCATTAATTTGCACCCAGGGGGCATGGGAGAACAGAGTAGTGGCAGGAGCTACTCTGAAGGCTGCACATGTTGATTCTACTGGGGCAGGGGCTTCATCAGCACCCATGTACTACATGAGGTGGAGCCATGAGGTACCATAACAGTGACCTGTGCTCCTTCACCTTGAAAGGGTGCTGCCATCTAACCTTCACCTATCTGAAACAGGCAGCAAGTAGCAGAGCTGACTGCTGGCTTCAGAAAGCTCAGGTATCTTATCTGAGTTGCCCGTTCACTCTGGCAGGCACCCAGGTTTTAACCCAAGCAGGCCTGCCATTTCACAAAAGCCTTCAAGGCTCAGGCAGAGAGGTGCTGCATCTGAGGAGCCCAGCAGCAGAAGCTGTCATCTGTTTTCATTTTGTTTGGAAATCTGTTTGCTTTGAAGTGGGAACATGGTAAGAACCCCTTAGTTGTCGCGCCATCCTCTTTCACTGCACTCCCTCCACACTGTCCCACAGCAGACAAGTTCTCCCACAGCTGGCACAACTGGAAGGAACTGCTGTCCCTCTCAGCCAAAAAGCCCATCCGTCCCCATGGGACACGTAGGGGTCTGCCACAGGTGGCCATGCTTGAGGCCAGTCACGGAGATCCCAGCCAGGCAGGTGGACAGCAAGGTCACAGCAGGCTCCCCACTTTGCCTCCCCTTTTATCGGCAGCTCCAATCTGCTGCTGCCAAGTCACCCAACCGGCCATTGTGGAGACTGTTAACTTTTCTTCAGAGTGTTTTAATTAGGTAAATAAAAAATGGTAATTAAATCAACATTACGTAATGTGTTTCTGATTTGTAATCTCATTTAAATTAATTAACTGACTCAGCTCTTGTTTAGTTTTTAAACTGCCCTAGTTAAAAAGTGGAGCTCTGGGAGTAAATCCAGTTTTTATATAGTTGAAAGAAATTCAAGGTCCTAGAAGCATTTACCAGAACCAAAACAGCAATAACGTAGTCAGCTTTGCAACTTTATGTCCCGTGCACAGATTTATCTTTTTAATTTAAATGTCCCTAATTGTTTATGTAAAATAAATCACAACACTTATTTATTCAAAATATTTCTTATACAATTTATAAAGACCATATGTTTCTCATTTTGAAAACTGAACAACTTTCCCCAGCTGTGTTATAAGATAAGTTGTGCACAGAATATATATATATTATATATACCGGTACGTGTACGCTCACACACACATTTTTAAGTTAAGAAAAAGTTTATACTTTTTCATGGCCTGAAACAAATGTTTCCCATACTTTGTAATATTAGCTGAGCTTTTTTTTGACATGTAAGTTAAGAAGAGATTTACATAGGTATCTTGCCACATGTGGATGTATGTGAAAGAATGAAGTTTCTTTCCAAAACTTACTGGATTCAGTAGGAAAGGATGAGATGAATGCTTAATTTTATCCATCTGGAAGATACTGTGGATACTAGCTACAGTCAGAAATACTCAGAAGTTGTTCACGGAAACCAAGAAACTTTTTATATTAAGGTATGTATCATAAAGGTCTTTCATTATGGATTCCTTAGAAAATGAAAAGCAAAAGGGAGAAGACAGTGAAGGACTTATTTAGGTATTTAGAGAAGAAAGAAATTATACAACAGACTGTATTAATGAAAAAGTTCATATTTGCATGTAAAGAATAGGAATTCGCACACATATACGTTCATCCAATGAACAAACTGGGCACACCATTATGTTGTGAACAACAAAAGTTGACCCTCACCTTCATGCAATGTATATCACTAAGAAATTCTGCATGGATTCTGGTTTCATGGAAGTCAAGGTGAATGTTACCACTGATTCCCATGCAGTCAGGATTTCATTTGCTGTTGTATTTTAGGGTAGTAAAACAAAAAGAGTTCAAGGACATAAAATACACATTTCCACTACATAAGGCAACTGGTTTTAGACATGGGATAATGACAATATGACTATGAAAAAAAAAAAAAAAGACTTTGTTCAGTGTGGGTCTCAGCCAAAGGCTGTTAAAATCAATGGAAAGGTGCTTCAGTAAGCTTTGGATGAGAGACTTAAAAGTACAAAAGAAAGCATAGTTCAACAAATACTGTAGGACAGAACTGCATTTTTACTTCAAAGTGCAAATTGCATCCTCCATTTTAAAACATTCAGTAATAAAAGCTGGATTCTTCAGCCTTTTAGAAAGTTACAATCATATGCTGCTTCATGAGTCTAAAACATCACAAAGAACCCACAAAGTAGTTCACACATATTAGAAGAGACCCACAGGGCCTCTCCACTATTCTGCACACAGAGATCTCCTAAAATGCTAAGTATGCCACCATACTATACACTAGTTGGGGGAAACAGACAGCAATTAAACTAAAATGATGGGGTTTTGCACACCATGGAAACTCAAACTAGAGTACTGCAGTGTTTAGCATTTTTTCAAACCAGCTAAGAACAGCATGAGGTAATAACTCAGCCAATAAGTATAACTGTATTTAGAAGTCCAAAACAAAAGTAATATTTTCTCTGAAACAAGAGGGAAAAGTCTTAATGATTTTACAACCTAAGCATCATTGTAATGTTTAAAAATACTGTAAGATTTACTAAAGGACCTCCTAATTTTAAACTATGACCCACAATTTAGCACAACTATGTTTTCATTTCAATTAATTTCAAGTTTATGACTGGTGGTAAAACACAACTTTTTGCATAAAGTATATGGAACACATCAAGAAAAGACCTGAAAGAGTGATGGTTTGGGTTTGGTTGGTTGGTTGGTTGGGTTGGTTTTTTTTCAAATGCTGCCTATACACTGCTGAGAATTTCTTATCTTGAGATTGGCAGTTGGTGCCATGTGCAGTTTTAGAACACTGGGATATTACTTTACATCTAACAGAGATGGGGTGTAAGAAATGCCATAGTTCTGTGTATTCATAAGTAATGTATTTTTTATCACAGATAATGTTTATGACAGCAATGTCTCAAATAGCAGTATATACACATAATTTGTAGGTTATGTTACCGTATTTTTTATAAAGTGTATTTAATTCCATCTGCTATAATTAAAAATTCATAGACAAATCATGCACCACTTTTCCTGTCTATATTCCCACACACATACTATTAAAACAAACTAACACTGACAAAAGAAAGATTAAATCTATCAGTGGCCACTAAGTAACTGGCTGAAAAAAATCACCCTACATTTTCATACCAGTGATTCATACACTTGATTGGAATTGCATATATGCTTGCAGCCACCGAATTTATTTTCCAGTATATGACAGTTGGTAATGAATAAATAATAGAAGAAATGATGTCTAGAGTACTGAACCAACAGTGATCAAAAAGAATTCTGATCAATGCATTGATTTCCTATCTACTTTGACCTTTTACAGCAGATAAAAATTAGAAGTACCTAATCTTATGATGTGCCACAGAAAAACTTAAAATTTAGAAGTGACTAACCCATAGAAATGTATGACTAACCCAGTTTTGTGTTTGGGCAGGGATGTTCCACTAAAAACACAAGGAATTTCTTTTAAAGCAGGTAACCAAAAAAAGAAATTAAAACAAAACAAAACGTGTCCTGGTTTAAACCTTGTCTTTTGAGTTTAAATAAACTTCAATTTTACAGAACATTTTTCCCACAGGCTCCCTATCTCTCTGTTAGCAATAGTACTGCCATTGCAGTCATATTGGTCAAAAGCTATAAAAGAAATATGAAATCTTATCTGACATTCATTTGTGCTTCCCAACGTAATTGTCATTTTGTGGCTAATATCACATGCAAGCATCTGAGTTTTAATTCTGTAATTTTCCCGGTACATTACTTGTGAGCATATCCCTTGGTTTGGCTAATTTCTAATGTATTAACATCATCTATGTAGGTGAAATTCCCTGACATAGGTACAATGCATCTGCAGTTCTGCAATCAAGATTTTAAAATATGCTTGGTTCAGCATATAGTAGGAGCTGCTTTTGCTCTTTGTATTTCAATTTGTTTTCTAAATCTGGCATACATTCTTGTAGTACCTAAGGGTATTATATACTCGAAAAAAGAATACTACTCTTTATCTGAAAAAAACAGATGTATGGATTCAAATTCCAAGGGGGGTTTTGGGGGTTTGTTTTTCTTAAAATTTTTTTTCTTTTACTTTTTTTGATTTGCATGAGTAAGAATTGACTGTTACTTAAGTAAAAAAAAAAAAAAAANCAAAATTCTTACTACACCCAGTAAGTTGCCACTGCCTTGAACATTATTTAACCATCCAGATTTTCCAAGGCTTATTATCTTACCGCTGTTCCACCACAGCAGGACCCTGAGAAATCTAGCAAGTCTGATTTGGTCTGCAGCTACGAAAAAAGTGTTTGGAGTTAAAATACCCTGTACAATTTTACTGAAAATACAACAGAAACTCCAGCTTCAGTTTGTGGCAGAGAGCAAAAGAGGTTGCACCACCCAACAGCTCCAAAACATGAAGCAAGAGTGAGTAACTATAAACGTTCAACATGTCTACTGTAGCTGCAGGTACATTCTTATTAAAGGCTCTTTTTTACTTAAAAAAATAACTTTCTGCGGGCTAAAGATATATGATAACATTTAACCCAAACAATTCTTTCCTTTTTAGTAAGTTTGTATATTCACATATCTGTGCGTATGTGTGCTGAAATTATAAATGCATATAGCTTCAGGGTCATCTTACTTGCAGACCAGAGTTCAGAGCTTTGTAGAGGGGAAAGCCTACTGAATTAAGCATGTTAACTTTCTTGTGCGTTACTGAAAGCCCAGGAATAAATGTAAACAACAGCACCTTCACAACAGCATTCTTTACAGAATTATTTCAGATTTTTCTAAAAACAAAAAGAGAAACTTGATAACTTGCACTTTCCTTCTTCAGGAACAATGCTAATCATTTTCCCTCTGTGCAGCCACATAGCAGCTTCAAGATTCAGTTCAACATCTTCTTATGTGTATTTGAGTACTTTGACAGCTCAGTACTGTTTTTTTCCTGGACCTAAAGATCTTAGATGAGACACAGTGCACTGCACAAGAGTTTCAGTGTATGCACTGTAATTCCAGCAGACCTTTTTATGACTGATTTCAAGCAGATGAAAATACTTCTACAGAAATCTGTGAACTTCTCAGATTTTGCTTTACCTTCCTCCCTTCTGCCTGTCCCTCCCTGCCCTCCAGAAACACACAGACACCTTGTTCACTTCTGAAAAGACATTCTTACAGCTCCCTTTCTAGCCCAGCCTCCTTTCATTGTGGTCGCTGCCAGCACTTCAGAGCAGTGTAAAGTCAATCTGTCTGTGCGGCTTGAGCAACTTAATGTGAATTTGGAAAACTGTGCAATGCAAAGACTAGACTTCATTCAGATCAGCCAGTCTTTCAGTAGTTCAGATTTCCATGCAGTTGCTAAAATTTGCATTGACATGCAAATGAGACCAATTGGCTAGCTAGACAATAATCTTTACTCTTATGAACAGTTATAGCAAGCAAATCTCCAAAGCCCCAAATAGCTTTCATGTTTTCAAGCAGTTTTTCCAGGAGATGCCGTAGTTTTGAATAACNCCCATGGCAGTGGTGTATGCTTTCTACACGATGCTCTTCTGGCTCACTGGCACCAACACACTTCCACAGGTGGGAGCAGAAATAGTGCATGACCCACCCTCAGCAGAGTGAGGAAATGTCAGGGCAACAGAGAGGTCCACCAGCAGCAAAGCAACCACAGGAAAGCAAGAATATGCCAGCACATTTTGGAGCCAGTTTTTCCAAAGTGATTCTGTCATTAGCTTTCCCACAGACACAATTGTTCAAAATTAAGTTTGTGTAATGAAGTTAAAACACGCTCCCTATCAAGCCAGTTTGCCTGCTCTAAGTTTAAAGCCCTGCGTCCCCTCAGGAAACACTAGCATTACTGTATGGCCTCTTTCTTCTATTTTAATCAAATGAACAATCAAATCACTTCCATATGCATAGCTATTGATAACAGCATGATGTAAGTATTCAGGGGATGGAAACAGCACATGAAGACAGATTGCCATAACAATAAGAATAAAAGTAAAACTTTATACATAAAGTTTAGTCTACGGGTTACCACAGGTTGTTAGACAGTATGTGTACTCATACAGGGACAAGCTCAGAAAGCATGAATCTAGGAAGGCCGTCAAGCTTGCAAGCCTACACTGTTTCCTATACACAANTATTTAAAAGTGAAACACGAACAACAATAGAGCCTTTCAGGACAGTGCTATGATATCAGTAACGGCAAGAACATGAGAAAATCCAATTCTCTCATGAAATTCACCTTGGCCTGGGGCTGTGTTTCTCCACCCAGTGGGTGTGACTGACAGGCAAGTGCTGCAGAGGGCTCACTAGTCACACCTCAGTCTTGCAGAAAACAAACCAAGGAAACCAACACAGACACACACACAAACACACACACACACACACACACACACACACA
>VXBW01003667.1:100896-149485 GCA_013400375.1 Thinocorus orbignyianus
CCAGTTTGCCTGCTCTAAGTTTAAAGCCCTGCGTCCCCTCAGGAAACACTAGCATTACTGTATGGCCTCTTTCTTCTATTTTAATCAAATGAACAATCAAATCACTTCCATATGCATAGCTATTGATAACAGCATGATGTAAGTATTCAGGGGATGGAAACAGCACATGAAGACAGATTGCCATAACAATAAGAATAAAAGTAAAACTTTATACATAAAGTTTAGTCTACGGGTTACCACAGGTTGTTAGACAGTATGTGTACTCATACAGGGACAAGCTCAGAAAGCATGAATCTAGGAAGGCCGTCAAGCTTGCAAGCCTACACTGTTTCCTATACACAAGCTGGCTCAGTCACAGCAAACGTGGGTAGCTTTGCACAGCCTTCACCTATACCGTTTCACTCTATACACCGCAGCACAGCACTAAGTTCACGTAGTTTACAGGCAATCACACGAAGATCTCTGAGCAAATGCATGTCAGCAACAAAACGATAGCTACTTTCCTAAATTTACTAGCATAAGTCCATTTTAATAATCAGCAGATGCAAAAAAAATGTAATCAGTATGTTGTGGCATTTAAAGCAAAAGACACGGCTAAACACACATAGTAAAAACCACATTAGGAAATAAAATTTATTAAGCTATGAGACATTAAAAACAAAAAGTGCAGTGATTAATGGGCAGAATACTTGCCATGATATTAGTAGGGGGAACCATAGTAAATTGACACATCTGGACTATGCACTATAGATAAAAAATACTTTTTCCTGTGTTTCCATACTTCTTTCAGGTGTTCTCCCAGACTGTTGAAATACATTCTCTCAATGTTATTTGCAGATTCACGATGAAGGCTGCAATGGTTTAAACCACTATAAAACCAAGGTGAATTCTTAGCCCAAATGACAAACTCCTTACTGTCTTGAAATCTGTGAAAATGAAGTTCGTGCCTCCTTGATCTTCTCCTTGCAGGAACTGCAGACTGATTTTAACAATTAGTACAGCCTGAAGACCCTTGGATTGGATGGCTACCTATGTTCAGTTCCTGGTAACAACAAATTCAAGGTTGATGGCCTGCAAGGAACAATATTTAAAACTTAGTTTTGTTCTTGTTCACACATAAGCATACCCACAGTCCTTCCTTCCGCAGGGCAGATGTAGTGTCAATCTCATGGTCACAAACTAAGCAGCAGTAATCAAGATCATCTTGCTGATTTCAGGCATTCCTGAAACACTCCACAAAATCAAGCTCTGAAAATTCTGCAGTGATGTTTCAGTTATCTGAGAAAAATACTATCCCCACCCTGGCACTGAAGAACATCTAAAGAATTCACCAAAAAAGAAACAAAGCTTCTTGACTATTCAACTCCTTCACCATTACTAATGCTCTCTGCTTAGAGGGCAAATATAGTTAGCCGTGTGTAAATCACAGCCCACCAAAGCACAGCTGGAAGGACAGAGACAGGCAAGACACTTTCAGAATAGAAAAGTAATAGTAACAATTGACATCCACATTTACAGAGGATTCTTCTGTTGTGTTGCAAAGGGCAGAGAGCATACACATGAGTAAATTACTGCCCAGTATGCAAAGAATTCAGAGTATGTGGCTTTGTGTGTGTGGAGTTAGAAGTGGTTGTCCACAAGCAATGTTTGATTCTAGGAAGCACACTGTTATTCCATTAGTGACATTGGCAGGCCTTCTACCCAAGTTCTACATCTATAATTAACTTTAGGAATAATACTGTATATAAAATTTTTAATGATATACTCTAAAATAACTTGCAACCACTTGTATGAATGAACAAAACAATCAATGTTTCCCTGCCTTCTCTTTACAATCTCCACCTTCCTCCTGCCACCACCATATGCCTGTGAATATTCCTCAACCTTGCAACCTTCTCAGTGTCCAGGAAAATATTTGCAGTTAAACAAACTAAAGCCACCAAGAACCGCATAGGTTTCTTGCTCAACTGAATGAGACAGACAATCAAATGTGGTTTATTATGAAGGGACCTGTTGCTGAAAGGATCTTTCCCTTTTCTCACTTGCTTGTTGCTGTTACTTTAAAGAAACACCCTCTCTTTAAAGGTGTGCAAGGTAGGGGAGAGGCTGAGCAGATGATGAATAAAGTGAATAGTCTCTTTTGAAGACTGACTGAAATATGAAGCTGTGCTTTGCAATCTGGGCTTTGATGAATCACTTGAACAGGAGGCTTCCCCTACAATCATGCAATTTTACAACTCACGGCCAACAGTCATGCTGCATTTATGGCTACTATTATCAGCTTTAGTGTTTAGTAAAAAAGCAGGAGATTAAAGCACTAGGGGAATACCATAGTCACAACAAGAAACATTATAGAAACAAGTGGTAGATGTATTTTTCTGCTTCAGCTTCATGAGATGGAGATAAGCCGAACCAAAATCAGGCAAACAAATCTAGTCTGAGGAAATAATGTACAAAACTCTTCAGTTCAGTAGTTTTCAGATTTAACGTAGTGAAGTTTAGGTTCTGAACAACTACATACTTATTAGAACTTCCCAGTTATAAATAATACCTTAAGTTTAATTTTCTTAGTAGTTACAACATGGTCACATGTATTAATTTAGCTGCACATCCAACTGCAAAGAAGTGTAGTACTATACTCCAAAAGAACTTGACTCTAAAATACAGTAAAACTGCTGAAGCAAGCAAAACCAAACTGGATGGGGGAGGGGAGAGGGATAAAACGGTTATTATGCATCTTTAGCACTTCACATTTCACTGAGCTTTACTCAAAATTCTTCTTAAAATGTTCAGTGTTCACTGCCTCTGCAAGCAGTTTGCAAAACTGTTGTCCATACACTCCTATTGTCAAAAATTTTTCTTTACTCCTGTCTCAGCTATGTGCTGTGTACATTCCATTTAGCCAACTACAGAAGAACAGAAAGAAAATACAAATGCTGGCATAGGTGATTTTAAGCCTTAGTTGTTTGACCTTTTTGTATAAGCTTTTGGCATCTGTGACTTGGCAGGCAGGGTGCAGGCCAAGCCAGGACAAAGAGGAAGACAGGAAGCAGAAAGCTGGCCATGTCTCCTTGGCAGTCAGCTTTGCAACAGGGTGAAAAACCGTACCGTTGCCAAACCAGAAACATTGGGGGAAGCCCAGACAGTTGGCAAGTCACATACGGCTGTATTGTACATCCTAAACACTAAATGCCTGATAAACTTAAGTGCTATGCCAGAGCCTAATCTATTTAAACTGTCTTCTGCTGTACGGGGGAATGCTTCATTTGTCCTCCTTTATATGTTTCCTGAAGAACTAACACAGCATTGTTACCAGCATCTAAGGGCTGGCAGGTTAAAAGCTTGCCGTTCTGCATGTGTACGAGCTTTCAGCATCTTTCTAAAAAATACTCTAAGATAATGTCAGAGCAGAGGATACCCTCCACACACACTCATTTTCTGTCCCCAGCCCCTGTTCCTGGGCATCCAAGCTCTCAGGCACCCCCAGGATAGGCAGTGCACAGCCAGTTGTGCCAAACCACATTTACCTCTCTGAAAATATCTTTTTTTAATTCTTGCCACATTGGTTGAGCAGGACTACTTGACTTCCCACATCTGCCCAAACATTAGGTAAACATTCAGTTTCAAACTAGTGCTCAGTGATGGTCCAGATCATCCTAGTTTTGGGCCCCTTACCACAAAAAAAGACATTAAGGTGCTGGAGCAGGTCCAGAGACGGGCAACAGAGCTGGTGAGGGGTCTGGAGAACAAGCGCTATGAGGAGCAGCTGAGGGAGCTGGGGTTGTTCAGCCTAAAGAAAAGGAGGCTGAGGGGAGACCTTATTGCCCTCTACAACTACCTGAAAGGAGGGTGTAGAGAGGCGGGAGTCGGTCTCTTCTCTCAAGTAATAGGCGATAGGACAAGACGCAATGGCCTCAAGCTGTGCTGGGGCAGGTTCAGATTGGATATCAGTATCAGATATTGAATTTTTACACTGAAAGAGTTATTAAGTATTGAAATAGACTGCCCAGGGAGGTCCTCGAGGCACCATCTCTGGAGGTCTTCAAAAGACAGGCTGACATAGTGTTTAGTGACATGGCTAAGTGATGCGTTGCTGTTTTTCATCAGAGTTAGGTTGATGGTTGTACTAGATGATCTCAAAGGTTCCTTCCAACCCAGACAATTTTATGATTCTATGAGAAAAGAGCTTTGGGAAAAGTGCGTGTTCCTCTGCATGTTCCCAGAGCTCTGAATGGAGAGATGCTGTTTCAGACTTTGCTGTGGGTACAATTCCCACCCCAAGTAGCTCACTTCCAGCACTGTGCTCTGCAGGATGCTACTGGGGGCAGTGCAGAAGTGCTGCTCATGGATGTAAAGGCAGAAGTGGGCGCCCCACANGTTTAGTGACATGGCTAAGTGATGCGTTGCTGTTTTTCATCAGAGTTAGGTTGATGGTTGTACTAGATGATCTCAAAGGTTCCTTCCAACCCAGACAATTTTATGATTCTATGAGAAAAGAGCTTTGGGAAAAGTGCGTGTTCCTCTGCATGTTCCCAGAGCTCTGAATGGAGAGATGCTGTTTCAGACTTTGCTGTGGGTACAATTCCCACCCCAAGTAGCTCACTTCCAGCACTGTGCTCTGCAGGATGCTACTGGGGGCAGTGCAGAAGTGCTGCTCATGGATGTAAAGGCAGAAGTGGGCGCCCCACAAGATATTGGCACTGCCAGTGTAGGCAGATGGTGGAACACTGAAGATGTTTCCTCCATCCGTTAGTTAAGGCTCCTTGCACTTAGAGTGGATCTCAAATTTCCAAGGGTTCATTGCAGAGCATGGTACATGTTTCTCCACTCTCTAGGAAATCCTGGCACCCTGGAGGACTGAGAGATTGGCTTATGCACAGGAGACCCTCAGCAGCTTCAGAGGTACTCTGCTCTCCCAGAGTGGTACAAAACAGTCTTGTCCCAAAACCATCTATTTAGGGGGTTTCTTGATAGACAAAACACAAGAATTATTTCCTTTCTAAATATCACCAGTACTCCTGTAAAGCCCTGGGAAGGGAGGAGAAGACTGCAATTTATACAGATCAATATTTACCAATTATCAATTAATTTGGTGTTGTCAAAGGTGACCGATAATCTCTTTATAGGTATAGAATGTATTTCTCACATGCCTTTCAGATCTTTCATTCTTTTACTACCTTGACAACCCATTTTATTTTAAGTACCACTAATGAATTACAAAGCATCATTTTTTACAAAGCAACATTTTTTAAAATGCTGATTCTGCCTATGGGCCACGACCAGTGTTCTCACACACTTCTGTGGCCAAAACAAGGAGGAGATGACGTTCTCTCCCATAAGGTCCTTCACTACCAAACTGAATTTGTATTGCTCATGAAATGGCCTAAGTATGTTAAGCTTCATTTTCCTCCTAAAAGTACTCTGTTCTTTGCTATATTACACTCTTATCACAGCAACAGTGCTGAACAACTATGCACCTAATTAACAGAACTTAAGAAAAACAGTTAGATAATTCCAATTTATCATCAAGACTGATTTATTGATTGATTGGTAGAAAGAATAAGGAGACAATCAATTAAAAGTGTCTTCTTCCTAAGAAAGTGTCTTGTGGTCACAAGGGACAAGAAGTTATTCTGAATTCCTGCAATAATGAGTTGTGTGGGATTCCATCCATAAATTATATTCCCTTCCTCTCAGCAGGTTACAGAGACAGAATTATCCTTACAATTAGACCCTTGCTTATCTTGTTAGTGCTTTAGCACCTGCTTTTGCTGACTTTTGTCAACTAGCTTTTTTTATATCTCTATTGTTATGCTTTAGTACATACTAACCTAATCACATTTAATTGATGTCTACTGTAAAAAAGTAAATATGCTTTTTAAAAAGCTGCATTCAAGATTAATGCACTTCAATGAATATTAGGAATGAGCAAATCAACCAGAAGAAGCTCTTGTTTTTCTGATATCCTTTCACTCACATTTAGAATTAAACTTTCTGGAATTCATCAAATACTGAAGTACGTAACTTCACTCACTTGTCTTTGGGCCATAATACACCCATTTAAAAACCTGGTAAAGTATGCCTTCAGGAATGCTCACAAACATCACTTGTGTCTACTTCCATATCTTTCCTTCCCTTATTGGAAATTTAAAGTAAAAATCCTTCAACCAGTCACCAATAAGTTTCTGCATATCAGCTGAAAACACACATGAAGATACTTTGGTGCCCTTTACCAGTCACACAACCACGTCCTGGCCCAAGAAACACATGCAAACCAAAGTTGAAAGCACTGTGGGGGAGAGACCATCAGCTAGATTGATATGGGACAACCAACAGCTTTCTTTCGCTGCTTCTAATGCATCATTATCAACAGCAAGGAATGGATCTGCCTGGAAATACAAATGCCAAAACAAATGCAGACAAGCGAGCAGTTTCTTGGATGCTGGTATAAGTTGCATGACTAAAGAAGTCTTAACACACTTAAAAAAAAAAATGTACAATCTCTCCTACCACTCAGCTTGTCTAAATTGAACGGATCCTTTGAGTCCTGAAGTTGGTCATCCTTGGAGAACATTTTAATCTAATTATGTGAGTGTGCTAATTCTGTTTTCCCTAGACCCTGAATATGGGGCCCCCATATGAGGGACAGTCCCTCTGATGCAGTGCGACCCCTTACAGGATTGGGAAGCTCCTGGCTGTGCGGAAGGGACTCAGCATTTCGACCTTTCAAAGACATGCTGAAGCTTTTCATTCCCACAAAAATGCAAATGGAATTAGAGTTACCTTAATGTATTTGATAGTGAGCGGAAAGATATTATCTAATATGTATTCTTATATTATAAACCATTAACCAGTTCCACAAAGTCAATTAACTCATCATAAAATACTGTAACCACCAGCATTCTGAAGTTTGAAGGAAAGGATCTTTGGCTGGTTTTGCTGTCTAAGACTGAATAACACTTGTGACTGGAAATTATTTTTCTTTTACTTTATAAGAACAATTACTGAAGCTATCACACAATTATTGCAATTATATTTGTAAGAACTGCTGTTCAGAGCTGTTCTCTGTAGCACCATTCTGAAACGCTGGGAACATTTGTCTTTTCAAATGATCACCAGCACAAATGTCCTTTTGTAGTTCTTTAAGTGATTTCATTTCTTTCTATTAATATCCTGTTACTTGCTTTGGGAGAAACCAAAGGAGACAGGCCCCAATTAATATATACTTTTAAAGCAGAGGCTTTTAGTGAAGCCAGAGCTAAGGCATTTTAAAACAGGAATTGACACTTCCCTTTATGACAGCTTAACATTTTCAATGTGCCTTGTTGAATGCATAGAAAGCCCCCAAAATACTTCAAATCTGTGTTTCATAAACTGTACTCTAAGAGATGTAGCAATAAAGTTTATTGCAGACCTAAAGTATCTGCATAAACCCGGTTAATTGAAAAATGGGTGGAGAAGGCTGCCAAATTAAATGTTTACATTAGCACAGCTGTATTGTAAAAACATTCTGCCCCCTGTGCTTTGTAATTATAAGATATTTCTGGACTGTGTATCTCTGCAAAGTTTATCTCTACTGCCAAGAGTGTTTTGGCACAGAGTATCTGCAATTTTTGGCAGCCAGAGTGCTTTCAGCGCAGGCAGTATCTAAAATGGCTGCCAAACAGTTATCCTGAAATGTCGTCGACCTAGTGTAGTTCTGTGTGGAGGGCAAAAGCCAAAGCTGTTTTTAAAACCCTGTGATTGTTTTAAATGAGGCAAGGAGCTGGGTTTCTGGACAAGCTCAGGACCTGGCACCACAGGTTGGTCCCACCAGGCTCACCAGCACACTGCACAGCGACAGGTAAGAAGGTGAATGGACTGTTCCCAGTATCCCATAACTGGGAAAAAAGAAGGGGTTTCCTGAAGGGAATCTTAATTGTATTGTTTTAAATCATGCATACATCGTCATATGCTACCCCTGTGCCAGGAGCACATGCGCTGGGACTTTGGCAAAGCACAGCTATTCTGCCTTCAGTTGCAAGGGATGAGCGAAGTCCCAGACACCTGATACCTCCTTTGCACTGACTGTATTTGCCCACTTCCAAATAAAATCTCTCCCTTTTCCAAACAACCGGCAAAATGTACAAAACCTTTTCACACACCTCGAGCCTCTGCTGTGTCAGACTCTGCATTTGATTTGAGAGGGATGTCCTCACCAAGCTACCCCATCCATGGCTGGAACTAGGAAACCTTCGCTATTCTATGCTGAGCCTGAATAATAAAGAAGGGGGAGTATTCTTTCACTGTGCCCATTGTCAAACCAAATATAATCAGAAAGATACCCTGGTCCTGCTTGCTGTACTGTAATCATAACAGACCATGACTGAAGCAGAGGCATTTAAAGCCTTCACTGAGACCACTGCTTTCTCACTGAATAGTTTCTCAAGAACGCCAGGTAAACCTGGCAGTTTGGGTAATAACAGACGACATTTGAGTGTATCATGAATTTCGTTTGAAAAGCAACAGCCATTTTATCATCACTTGGAATTAAGAAAGAAAATAGGAAGTGTCCACACCAGAAGAAAGTCCATCAGCAGAAGAACCACAACCTTACAAACATTTAAGTGAATACAAAGCTTGAAGCTTGTCTTGTGGGTGCTGTCCCCATCTATTTACTGTCCTAAACCTCTCTATTAACTATCATTATATAACAACATCTGAACAGGAGTTTTTTATGAAAACGCTAGTCAGCTGATCCATGAACTGCTTATTGTCTATGGCTGCACTGCTGCATCAGAAGACTTCAGATCAATCCCAGCCAATTATTTATATAACTTTTATTTCATTTCTAACCCTTTCTACTCTATCAAGCAAATCTTTGTCCCCGTAAATACACAGGACATTCACTATGATAGTTCTGTCCACTCAACAGGCTTCTGAAATAAGTGACTTTCACCCTCTGTTTAATTAGTAACCAGGGTCAAAGTCACACAGCTATGTAACACTGATGTCCTTGTAAAGTACCAGTGAGATAGGGTTAAGGTTCCAAAGAGCACAGGGACTGCATCAGCATGCAATTTCAATTGGTCTCTCTTCTATTAATATTTAATAAGTGCACCTTTAAACTGCTCTCTACAAAGGAAAAAAGAAAAAAAAAGGTAAAACACAAAACCTAGCAAGGGATTATGTTAAAAATACTTCATCAGTCGAATATGCACAGGGACATCTTTGTCACCTCTGTTTTCACAAAAATCTGCCATGGTTAATCTCCTGTATGTAAACCATTACCTTCACAAACTTGTGTCATATTCTCTATCTTATCTGCTGCTTGTAGCCTCTACAGATGAAGCTTCATTCTATGAATATCATGCCACTCTTCTTCCTTTCAGATGTACGTGTGTATTTTTAAAATAACTATCTACCTGTTCCCCATTTCTCCTCCTCACTGGGTTAACACGGCTCTTTCAGTTACAACACTGAACAAATACAGGACAATTTTCCCTATGGAAGTTTACTGGAAATCCTAAAACTTTCCCTTTTTACTTAGCTGGATTGAAAAAACAATATTGAACATGCTCAGGAGTACTTTTCTGTTAATTTATTGCTGACAAAAAACAGATGTATAAGAACAGACTTCTCAAGTTCAAATTCCCATGTCTCACCATATCTGACTGGTCTGATAGCAGGCCAGCAGCCTGGGTTAAAGACTCGTATGTCTTCACAGGTAACTCAGCACTTTGGTGCTGTAAGCAGTGAGAAAATGACATCCCAATACCCAGGTTCCACATGCTACTGCCAACAGGTTTGCTAAAAATGAAGTGAACAAATTTTAACTCTTCCAGGCTTCAAATGACTGTGAAATTCTTTTTACTGTTTTTTAAAATTCCATTATATTCATGCTGTAATTTTAATGCTTCAGGAAACATCCTTGTATCTTAGCAGTTCCACTTGTATGTTTAGAAAGGTCCCTATGAATCGTTTTATATTTTCACTGGCCCTAGTAGTTGGGTTTCTTAAGCATTCAAAGAAAAGAAGGAAGAAGTTACAATTTTTCTTAGTAACAATTACTTCTATGTTCTCTTCCTTTTGATGAGAATTTTCAAGACAGGAAAAATCAAAGCATTTCTTTTATCAGGAGCATCACTACAGTTGTTTCAGCTTTACAGAAGTGTTGTGACTAAGACCTCCTCCTTCCTCACATTCTTTATTTAATGTCTAGATCTAAATCCATAAAAAAAAAGTTGTAAGAGAACACTGAAATACGTACTTGATTCTGAAAAACGACAACACAAAAATTATCTCAATTATCTCAGGTTAATTCTATTTCTTGGATCAACTTATATATATTCTGCATATCTAACAATCTATAATGATCTATGCTAAAGTATACAAAAGCTGTATGCAAAAGATGAAGTTGCATAGATAGATGCTTGAAAGGCTAGATGTCTTACAATTATTTCTTTGGGTTTTGGGCCATATACAGTGTAACTTCCTGTAATCCTTTGTTCATATTATGGATTGTTCATATTCTGTCTTAAATATCCATGCACTGAAGGGTTTATCTAAATTTAGAAAGATTCTAAACACAGGCTGTATTGATACCAATGCAGCACCTGTGCACATATGTACGTATTAAAAAATAAAATAAAATAAAATAAAAAAAAAAACAAACCACAAATCTTTACTTTGCAAATAGAGTTTCTATTAGCACAAGGATGCCTCCATTTTATTTGCAAAACATAATCCCGAGTCCAAGTCTTCACTTGGAGATGATCTGCTGAATGAATGATCTCCTTGGGAGTTTTGTCCACTAACTAGAGATGCTCATGGCCATCTTTAGCTGTGTCGGGCCAATCAACATTAGGCAGTGCTTCAATTCTTGTGTAGACCATCAGAAGTTACAGGGAGGAGAGATCTAGGTTTAACTACACTCAGGATTCTGCAGCACTATTCTTAGGAAAATACCATGCATATCACCACCAACCTAAAACACTCTTTAGTATAGGTCACTTCCACATTACAATACTAGTTTTTCTATCTTCAGGAAAATAGTGTAAGTTAAAGTCACTAGATTGTTTTATTTTTATACCAGGAAAGAATGTACTTTATGAGTCTCCTCATACAGGTAAACCATTGTAATCTCTTTTTGCCCAAATTACGTGCGAAGCACAGCTGCATTCTAGGGGAGCAAACTTTGAAAATTTCAAGTCCAATCAAGTCTGAAAACAGAATGGAAATTTGTATGAAAACTTAACAGTTGTGAGCATGTGGTAATATAGTAAACTATTTAAACATACTGAGGCATTTTTATTTAAGATTTCTGCTTCACTACTAATTCTTCATTCCATCACTAACTGAATTTCACTTCCACATTTCTTTCTCTGTTTCCTATTATCTTCATTAAAGCTATGCTTATTTTTTTTTTTCTCTGATAGTATCTATCAGGTTTTAGAGAAAAACATCCAGGGACTAAAAATTTGGATGCTTCTCAATGAACAGTGACTCTAAAATATTATTTTTATTTTTTAATAATGGAAGGAAAAGTAAGGAAACTATGTTCTTATTTAAAAGACTTCACAAGTCTTTATGCAGTTAACCACCTCTGGTCTTGTTCCCAGGTATTATATTAGAAACTGTATTGAGTTTTACCTACTCTTATCTACTTTGCTGTCTGAGTAAACTCTGAATTTTCAAAAAGTACAACAGAAACTAATTCCACTGCCTGTTGAGAAGATTGTTTGCAAAATAACAATGCAATCACATCAGACAACTGGCCTACCAGCAGCTGACTTCTGGCCTTAATTTTGAAGTTAGTTATGTTACATTAGCTCTTCTTATGTTATGCACTGTGTCAAAGATGCCTACATCTCCACAGCAATATAGTCTTCACAGTCTTTCTCATCATCTTCTTCAATGGCTCATTTGTACAGACACAGTAAAATCCAACCAGAAGCTTTCAATGCTTCTTGTTCTGCATCAGAAAAGAGTATTCTCTGGGCTAAAGGTGGGGCCTGAGCTGAAGGGAACATTCACAATACAAATTTAATATTCTGGCAGTGCAAAGTTTTACATTTTGAAAAGAAGAAGGCAAAAATGTGATTAGTGAACATTATGAATATCATTGTCAAAGACTTAACATTTACTAGAAGGCAATTGCTTGAAAACATGGTTTTAATTGTGCATACATATTTTTATTCATTAAATTGAATAACCGATAAAATCCCACACTATGGTGTCCCAGCCTCATAATACATTAATAAAGTTTCTTAAAGGTTTTGGCAGGGGGCCAGCACAGTCCATTAACTCCTTGCAAGTTGTAAAAAGAAGTAAAGTCATTTAAGACTGCTTTGTGGTTATGAATGAAACAGCAGGCAGTCTGTATGGAAACGTCACTTTGGATATGGCATTGGTAATGATGCTTTGCTGCTCAATCAAAGCAGTACAGGGATAAGTTAATGCACTGAATCACAATCTACATCCCGATGCACTGCAAAAGACTGATTTTGTTAGAAGTGGAGGGAAAATGGCAAAAGATTCCAAATTACGAGCTCCATGTATTTCCTAATAAACTTTCACACTAGATCAAGGTAAACTTGCCCACTGTGAAACCAAATATTATACAATCAGTTTTCATTTATTCTAGTGATTCTGTAAGGCTGCTTAATAAGATCAATCACATTTTGGGCATTACTATTAACAATTAGCGTATGCAAATAAAGTACTGTTTTGCCTTATCTTACTCCTTTCTCTCTAAACTGTACAAAACATTCCAATCTTCTTGTTTTATTCTTTTACACAAAGGAGCATAAATAACTTCAGCAATTGGTAACTAAGTGGCTGTCTTTAGCTCTGTCAAACAATTTGAATTAAAGTGCTATACTTTCCCCTTAAGCTTTATGATACCATCTGCTCTCCCTTTTCATGACATTACAAACATTCTGTTTTGGAGAAGGGATTTAGTGTTTTGCATCATTTTTAGAAGAAAAGGCAAATTTGAATGGCGTTGAATATTCTGAGAGCCATCCAAGATTTTCCAAGTGAGGGAGCGAGTAGGCTGCAGGATTAGAGTTTTTCCCTTAAGGTGTGCCCAGTCTTTCCTCTTGCCCCATCATTAAGCATCAACATGTACTTTAAGATTAAAAACGTATTCTGAGAAAACAGCATATTAAAGAGGTTTTTTAAAGAAACAGTAAATGGAAAACAACTTGTGGAACAAAAATCTGTGCTCTCCTTAGCAAAACAATTAAAATGCCACAGACTATTCACTGATGCTGTAATAATAGTTTTGGGTATTCTGAGGACAATTTCAAATCCAAAACTTTAAAGTTACATAAAATTTCCAGAGTGAAAACATCCCTGAAGGATTTGGGAGGGACAACCAACTAATCAGCTGAAATGATGTATTAATCTTTTACCTCTGACAGCCCCAGCTCAAGTGTGGCTTAAATCACAAATGCAGAAGTTGTTTGTCTAGCACCTAGTGGGAATTTGCCACATTACAAAACCACAAAATGTGTTAAAATTAGCAGTATCTTCAGAGGACGCCAAGTAGTAAAACTTGTTCAGGCCAAGGGTGAAACCCAACAGCACTTGCTACAAAAGCAGCTTACAAAATAAATGACACAACTATGTGAAATAACTATTGATCCAGCTGCCACTGGGCACCAACCATTTCATCCATAACCAGCAATGACATGTTCCTGTATCATAGTCAACCTAAAACTTTCAAGTTCAACACATAGTTTTCAAAAACTCATTTAGGCACCCTGAAATGTACAAAATTCGTTTACGTTGTATGAAACATGTTCATTCAGGATCACACCTTTCTGATCCAAAGTACATCAAGCAAGCTAGTTATCTGCAGGTTTTCCATAGGCTGGGGATGGAAACTAAGGAAAGACACAGTGATGTTAAAACAGCTAATAAATAAATCCTGTGGTCCCAGAAATGTTTAGAACCATAAATGTGTACTTAAATCTATGCAGCGAATGGCATCTCTCGATGACTCCAAGATAAACTAGGAGTAATTCTACAGACTTCATTAATGCTAATGCAGATTTATGTAGCAAAGTGAAAAGTTTGGCCCAAGGCTTGCGTTTCACACACATCTGAATGTCAGCCATCTCTGAGATACACTTTTTTAGCCACATACGACTCTCAGACGCCACAGTTTATAAGCATAACCTAATAAATCCATACTGTTGAATACACATCTAACTTGTGAGTAGTCATACTGAAACCCAATGGAATAATTTAAGCAGGAAGTAAGATATTCCATCCCAGCTTTCAAAAAAATTAACTCTCTTACAGAAAACAATCTGCAAATCATAACAACAGGTCTGTCAACCCTGTGATCGTAAAATAAAAAATACCATATATGACAGGAACTGCATTGAGAATTTAAGCTGGAAATGATACATGTGTCTAAACTGAATTGTTTCAAGTTTGGGGGCTCTTAGGAAAGAATACTCAAATTGCTTTTGATTCTTAACTGAAACATCTTTCCTGCCAGCATTCACCTTCAGTGGGAGTAAGAAATAGTCTGTGGAAGATGTTTTTGAAATTCACCCCGCCTTTACTTCTGGAAAAGATGACCTGATACCACAGGACATGTTCATCTTCCCAAAATTACTATATTCCATTAGGATACCCAGCCCCATAATTCAGAGGGACAGAAACCTACAACAGAGGATAGAGATCTTATAACATGACCCTAGGCAGTTTTTGCGTACTCCAAGTCAGCAACTTGTTTTCCAGAATGTAACACACCAGCTGAAAGACCTGAATAATTTCTCCTTCCTAATAACATTAGGGACACATATGAACAGTCACACCTGCCACCATGACACAGTTCCAGGTGATTATTCACACCACTCCAAGAATCCGTCTCTTGGGGCTTAGATCAGCCCAGTTCGGGTTTTTAGCTAGTTGGCTTTTTTTTGCCTGAGTTTCTTTTTTTGTGTTAGGCAAAAAAGAGCAAAATCTCCTAATTTGTGCTGAGAATAAAGGAGGAGAACTTTCTTAAAGGTTTTTTTGAGGGGGGATTAATTATTATTTATTTAGTGATTACTGTCAGAAGTTTGGAATGCTGGAATAGTCGCACAAGAAAGTGATTAGTGGGTCAAGTGCTCTTGTCTTAACAACAACCAGCCTATTTGAAATAGCAAAAGGAAAAGATCCTGTATTAAATAGTATAGACTTGTTTCCCTAACAAAGGAAAAACGCATTTCTGTTTTGTTTCTGTAATGCGTTTTATATAATAAAATATGATGTCATTCTTGTTTTACTGAGCTCCAAGAAGAGAAATTCACAGATGACTTCAGAAGAGTCTGCACTAGTTGAATATTATCTCTTTTACAGATGAGATTTCTTGAGGTGTGGCCTGGGTAGAGACCACAGACAGGAATATTTTGCTAAAATTTAATCTACTTAGTCACTTCCAGTTTTGATAGCCATTCCAGGCAGGTACAAGATAACACTGCATCCCCAAGACATGACTGATGTCAATCACAAGAGCAACCAGAGTCTTCAACACCAGCTGACAGCCTAGTGCACCACTTACTAACACTGGTATAGGCCCACCTTATTCCCAAAGACCAGCAATCTAAAACTGCAGGATGGACTAACACAGAGCACTCTTGCATGACTGCAGCTCAGTACAGAAGCCAAATGGGGCAGGGTTACACTTTCCCTAGACTGCCAGCCCTGCAAACTCAACCAGAGTTTTGCACTATTTCCAGTAATAATGACACCAAACTGAAATAAGTATGCAAACGCCTGTGCAAACCCGTCCTCCAATCATCTGAACTAAGCCATCCTTTGATTTTCCCATTCTTCTGTGCCTCTCCTTGGCTGTAGTGGGTGGTGAAGGAGAAGGGGCACAGAGACTCCTGGAAACTACCTCCCTCCCACCCTTGTCTCATTTCAGAGGGTCTTGATGTTCTCTCTCTTGTTCCTAGGAGAGGAGAGAGCATAAAAACCACGAATGACATTTTGTTGATTGGCACAGGAAGAAGCTGTATCGAGATCCATCCATGCTGGAGACCAGCCACGAAAGCTGGAGTCTCCACAAGAGAAAAAAGGCCATGAAGCTGAGAGTCCTGATGAAAAGCCAAAGGTTAAGCAGGCCTGAGAAGGAAGCATGACAGGGAGCAGTCCAGGATGGAATCCGCAACCTCCATCTTTTCAGTGACAGAATCACCCTAACACCTACTGATGGTCCAACATGAAAAGCGGAATCTTAGCAGGAGATTAAACAACTGTCCTTCCCAAAACCATCTCCTGGAATGCGGACAGATATTCACTGCAAATGACCAGGGGCTATTTCCTCAGTGTCAAATGCAAGTTCATTCCTTTCCAAAAAGAAACAAAAGTTCTCCTCTTTACTTTGCTTTTGGCTTTGATGATAGCTCTAAACATGCATGCTGATTTGGGATTCATTTCTCTACAGATACCACTAGAGCAGGAATGGCATCATCTAGTTAATTAAATGGAATTTCTACTGCATAATGTTAATCCCTCAACACTATACTCTTAACTGTCCTTGCATAACTTATACCCAGCTATTACAGTACTCCATTGACTTTTCCATTTCACCATGCTTCAGGAATGTCTAATGAGTCACAGTTTGTCTAGATGCCTTCTGAGAATCACAGTCTTCCCCACAGCATCTCATTTCATCCAGGTGTAAAACAAAATGGTAAACAAATTCATGCACTGATCTCCCTTTTCTACAATACTATGGCACAACAGAGCAATAGATAGAAACTGTAACAGACAACATTTTCAAATTTAGCTCTCTTTTGAGATTTCATAAGATCAATAGAATTATTTCTTTTTATTACACATGGCTGAACTCAATTTTCTTTAAATGAGTGCATTTGTTACATGTGAACACACTGTATTACAAAACATGGAAAGAGAGTGAGGTAAAGTTCAAAGTGGTGAACTATTAGCAAGAGATTTCCCCGTGATACCTTTAGTGCTTTTACCCAACTACACTATTTTTTAAAAACAACAGTATTTAGGACTGTTTAGGGATCATTCAGGGGAACTTGCTGCATGATACTCACAGATTTATGAGTTCTATTTGCAACCATTATCAAACATTTCTGCTAACAAAGGTAAGCTATAAGTGATTTTTTCAGCATTAATTGAGTAGTTGCCATGTATAAAGAAAATCATATTCCAAATAAATCTGCAGGTGATTTTTATTGAGAAGAATTAAACAGTCATAAGTAATTTTAGTTGATCCTGGTGTAAGCTGGGATCTTCTCTTCTAGAGATGGAGTTGTTGTCTATACCAAGTGAAAGCACACATCCCTCATGGGATAAATGGGTTGTTTCCCAATAAAACTAACTTTCCGTTACGGTTCATCTGCTATTCTCTTCCTCCTTTCTCTTGTGGAAAACTTTTCCATTCCTAAAACTTTCTTCTTCATCCCTTGAACCCCCCCGTAATTTTTTTCTTTTCTTTTCTAAATCCCCACACATCATCCCTTCAGTACCCAATACATTTGGTTAGAGTTTTTACTCTTATCAGAAACAGCTTGGGTGTTAGATGCTTATTGCAGGACAGCTCCCTTCTAAAAGAAAAATCACAGGGAGGGAAAAAACAAGCTGTGTCATACAACTGTGTAATCATCTATAATTCAGTGTGTACAAAAGAAATGCAGGTCAAAAAAGCAAACTTAATAAGTGCCTACGTGCAATCTTTCACTTGGGAACACTGTAGAGCATATTGCAGATAGAAGAACAGCCTACTCCACCAGGTCATACCTCCAAATGTTAACACATGATCCTGTTTTGAAGAGTGATCAGCATTATGTACTTATGATGGTAACTCAAAACTTCCACTTTGCAAAATTACAAAATATTAGACCTAGGTAGGAAACTTCCCTTTTCTCTCAGAGAGCATTTGTCCTATAGAGTAAGTGCTGATACCCTTCCAACACTTTTTTTTTTTTTTTTTTTTTAATATTTCTGTTACAGCAGCCAAAGCTGCAGAGTTTGCAGGCATTAGTTCTACTAGAGCTTGAGGTCATTTAGCAGTCACTGGAAAATTATCCAGCCTGCCTCCTTGGCCCTCAAAGCTGCCATAAGAAAAGATGCAAAAGCATACTGCTCTTAGATCGATCTAGACAACTTTATACACACCAGCTGGCAGTGGCTTGTCATTATTCATAAATATGGTGTAAGAAATAACTGCTTCCCAGATTTTGTATGAATCCCAAATATAAGTGCCCACATTTAGCAGGGAAATTGATGCTGGTTTATGTAACAGTTGGGGATTAAAACCTCCTGGAAAAGCAGTGAGCCACTTAACTGGTGACCATGCAATCTTAGTACCTGATTTATGTACAAGTTGTAGTCTAATTGGGTCTCAGAACAAAGGTGGCCCATCATGCTGAAGTGATATTTGCACTTGGTACTGGTTACAGTAGTTAAGCTCAAACAGCCTGGAGAAAAGTCAGTAGTGGAACACTGTTGCTTTTATTTGATATTTCTCTCTCTGAAGCGCTACATGACTCTAGGATGTGTATGACACACATCTGAAGGAAATAACTTTATGTGCAGTCTCTTGTCTAAGAGTCCTTGTAGAAGTAGCAAGTGACACTACCCTTGGAAGAATAAAACTAGCCAACTTCAGAGAATACTCCCACTCAGCAACTGGAAGTGAAGCAGAACCTGCAATGGCAAGTGTATTTTATATCTAAACTGAATTTTAGTTTAAGCACATTTCCCCTTTGATTGTTATTTCTCAATGGGAAAGGGAAAGCTCCAAAAGTAATTTTGAATTCTACTTATTTTGGTTAACAAGATTACTTTTCTTATTTAGCCCCTCAAGCACATCCTTGTTTTGGAAAGCATTCCATCTGACATCTAAATCTTTCAAAGAGGCAAAAAAGAGCTTGTGGTTTGGCTCTCGCTTTAACTTCTAGTGGATAGCTTCTGGAAGAACTCATTTAGTTAGAATCTTTCATCGCTATTATAATTATTATTATATAAATGCAGGTTTCTTAGAAAATAGTTTAGCCATAGCTCAATCCTATTGGCAATAATGTGAAAAAAAACCTTGATAAATAGATTTTTCAGCTGCTTTTGGAGAAGGCAGGGGAATAATTCAGCATGGCTAGCTGTTAGTACCCTGCTCCAACAACACAGCATTATCTTTCTGCTAATTTTGATTTTGAAATGCAATGCTTTTGTAGGTAACAAGTTGTCTCTGGCACTGAAAAGTTTTGAAAACTTACATGAAACTTGGTTGGCTGTGTTCTGCTATTATGAGTCATGTATGTAAAGCAAAGCAGCTGTGCAACACTGTGTCTTCCTATTCAAAAAAAAAAACATTTCCTGAAATTTCAGGCATATTTAGCCTTTTCATCTTGTGGCGCCGCAGGAGGGCTCTGAAAAGCATTCTCTGTTGACCTGGCTGCATTCCTATAGTTTTACTTTGAGATCAATAACCAGTTTTGAAAATATCACCTGAACCTTTTTATTCTTTTCATCACTTTTTTCTCCTGCTGACACTACCATGCCAGCACACCAACAAGAGATTTAGCTGACCTTCCTCCATTTTGCATACACAGAGCACAAATTTTGAGTAAATTCCAATGGCAAGATAAAATACTTCCTGGAGATAATCTCATGCAAAGACCCCATAAGCAGAATTTGGATGGTAGAGACCTTTTCATATGCAACAGTGCAGTAGTCATGAACAGAGCTCAGGCCTCACATCTTTATTCCAGTGTCTCGGCTCTGCAACCTTTCTACTTCCCTTCATGTTTCCTTCCTTCCCTTCCTTTTCCACCTTCTTCTCTGTTCTCCCTTTTAAAACTGCAAATTCATCAGCTGGGTGTAGTAGCACACTAAACACTGGTACCAAACACAGGTGCCAATGATCTCACAATAGACCTTCGACAGGAAAATGCCACTTAAAATGTTGACATGACATGGAGGATATCTTAGGTATATTTTCATTTTCAGTGAAACTCATTCTGGAAGATGGCAAACTGAAAATTTTTCAGGTTTCTCTGCTAATTCAGTAAAGCTTTGAAAGAAGAAAAAAAATATATCTGGTTTGTCTTTTGGTCTGACAGAGCTGGATAGGAAAAGAATATGGTTTTACGTAGGAGGTAAGACTGGAAGACACATCAGGTCTCTGCTTGGCACCAAATAATCTCACACTTGCCAGCAACCACTCTCAGGGCCAGTGTCAGCCTCATGCCCTAAGGCTACACTTCAGGCCAAGGCTTTTTAGAGAAAATGTGGTCTGGTCACACTCTTTTCCTTATCCAGAAGACAGTCTTAATCCTGGCTGAGGTTGCAAGGTGGTACAGAGCTGTCTGTGATGGCTCTCCACCCCCTGTAACACAATCAGCGTCAAAATCTGCCCTACCATTGTGCAGTGAGGCTGCCAGGAAGATTTGACCCAGCCTTACACACTTGAAAAAACCTACCTTATTTGAATGCAGCACAGCAGAAAGATCAACCCTATCTGAATAAAACCGTGTTTATGAAACCCTTGGCACTAGATCTGTTATCACAAACTATTTTGATTTCTAGTAAAAGAAAAGCCCTAAGTGAAAATTATTTATTCTTTATCTATTGTGCAATGAAAAGATTAATTCCCTTAACATTTGGTTCTCTTTTTGAAGGGGTATGTCCTACTCTCATTGTCTTATTTTAACTAATGAGAGGTTTATAGTAGGTTTTAACTTAAGAATGATTGCTGATGGTGAAATGCTGTAATTATTTGCCTTCTGACAAGACACGAAGGTGCATACTAGAGAACTTGCATAAAAAGCCAACTTAATCTCCCTCGTAGAAAAAGGAATACTTTACAAGCTGGCAGATCTTCAACTTTGAGTAACAAAACCCCTTTCTTTTCTGCCTAAAACAAGAATGGGTTAACAAAAGCAGGAACTAAAATCTCTCTGTTTTATTCTCTCTCTTGTTAACAAAATATAGTATTACAGGACTTAAGGAATTTGAAATGCCATGATGTGAAAAGCTATGTGAAGCAAAAGAAGTCTCCTCTGTTATGAACAAAACAGTCCTATTTGAAAATGAGTTCATAAGCAGCTCATAATGAAGGCCTTTTAGATCCATCATATCCATCATATTAATTTAATTTAGAAGCAAAACAGAAATCCTAGGTAAAGGGCAAAGGGCATTATGGATATAAAAGTTAAACTAGCATTGCATCCTATTAAAAANAGAAAGAAAAGAAGAAGCAGCGACAAGCCGTAGGCAAGTCAATAGTGTTTGTACTGTTTCTGCATGACTGCATTTTCTCATACAAGAGGTACTTCTGGACTACAATGAGACTGTGGTAAACCATCTGTTTAGGGATTAAGGATCCAGCAACACTGAATGTTCAGTTCAACATAAACTGGTCACTTGTTTAACTCTGTATTTGCCATTGTCCCCCCAAAACACTTAACAAGTACCAGCTTTTTAATTCTGCAGATAACTAGAAATGGGTTTTCTTCTTGATCTTGAAAAATATTTTACAGTAACAGTGATGTAGCTATAAATTCTAATGTAAATTACAAGGAATCTGAAAGTTTCAGACCCAGGAACTGGACTGCAGCTGTGGGATTGAAAGGCCACATGATTGTCAGAGACAGAGAGTTCAAACATTAAAAACATAAGGCACATCATAAAACCTAGTGTAAACAATCTGAGAGACTAAGAAAAAAATGAAAAATGAACGATTTAGTCTAAATTTCAGGAAAACCTTTGCATTCACAGGACATTTAGCACTGCTGCATCTTTTCCCAAAGGAGTGGCAGAACACTACTTCCTTTGCCAAACCAGAGTACATTTGCAGAAGCAGGCGTAGAGATGTGCATTTTACTCAGACATCTGATGAAAAGAGAGTTAGCTATTGACAGTGTTAGTCTTCTCTACTGACTACTATTACAAGCTAGTAAGAAGAATTTGAATATGTACATAATGCGTTTTCTACATCTCTAAAATTTACTATATAAAAAAGCACAATACCTTTCAATAAAATATATGCTATATTACTTTGTAATACACATATAACACTGTACCAATAACAAGACGCATATTTTTGCCTAGGGACTTGAAAAGCAGCCCAAAAAAGGGTAAATTATACAGATTTTACTGCTGATGTTTTAATAAAGTACGTTGCCTTTCTGCTTTGAGCTTTCTTCGCTCGCCTTTTTCCATTTAAACTGTACCTATGAGTGGCAGACAGATCAGCAAAGTGCAAGCTTTGAAAGTAGCAGCACAACACAATGACAAAGTTTCCTGCAGTCAAATGAAAACTCTTATTCAGCAAACTAAACTGCTTGCTCACTAAAGACAAAGTGTACAAACTCCTGCTAAAAGGCAAAAGAAAACCACTAATTGCCTTAGCTTAGAAAGCTACTTCCCCTATGGGCAGGTTATTCTGTAACTGTCAATTAATGGGTTTCTTGCACATTCCACTGGCTGCTATCAAACACCGGGTGCTGCACCAAGCGCTAAGTATGTGATCCTGGACCGCTGATCCCATCTGATATAATAAAATTCCTGTGGTCATAGCACAACTCCATCTTACCATTTTACACACTTCCACACAGAAACTGTGGCCTCTGTTTAAGGGCTCTTCTGGTTGCATGCCATTCCTACCTGCCCAGGACATTTAAGCAGGTGCTCAATTCCGTTTCTGTGAACTCTGAGAATGTGCTTAAGGATGCCCCGTAGAGAGAACGCCTTCTTGAAATGACGACTATCTGTTTATGATCTGCCAACATAATCTGCCTCCTCCACCACACACACCCACAGACATCACCTATCCACACAGCTCCTTCAGCAGAGACGGAAATGGCACATTCCTACTTGCTCAGCTGATATAAGCATTTCTTGCTGGGGAAAAGTGAAGAACAGTAACAAAAAATCCCTCACCTTTTTTGAATATCTTAAGATTGTCTTGCAGGGGGTGAAAGATCCTTGCTCATGTGACAAAGCCCAGTGCTTTCTAGCTGTCAGTACTATGTTTACCTTATTTTGTAAATTACCCAATCAATCAAAATAATACCCACCAAGGCACATTTTGTGTACCAATCTGCTTATTCAAATTCAAAACTTCAGTCTCTCCAAGTTCACCTTCTCAGAAATGTATCAGCTAGACAAAGGTAAAGATGCCCTAAGCGTGGCTCAGGCAAGCATTTCTGCTGGCCTTGTCCTTACTGGGCATTCATGTCCTCACTCAACTTTCAAGCCAGAGCATTCCAGTCACAGAGGCCTGCAAGAAGTTCACAACTCTTGCTTGCATGGTTGCAGACTACCAGGACAGTTGTGCACCATGCCTCACTGTAAAGGATGTGCTCCCAACTGTAGCAGTAACGTTTTTCTTAGCATTCAAGCTCATAAACACTAGCATACATTTTAAAAAGAAAAAGAAATACCAATGTAAGGGGTAATTCCAGCTGCCGCAGGCTCTTCAAAGAAAACCCCACAGATGGGCAGAAATGCTGTAGCTGTTACCATTAGACAGTCCCAGGCCATCATCTTGCATGGCAAGTTGTAAGATTTAAGCGTGGACACTTTAATGTATTGTGCTTTGGACAGCGTTCAAAAAATCACATCTAGAGTCCAAGTAGGTGGTTTGCTGGAAGAGAGGGGCAGTTGTTTGACTTGCTGCCAAGAACAATCAAGGAGCATCCCCAGGGCAGAACATCCTGCCACCTCAGGAGTGCATCTGAAGAACAAGGGGCCTTAAAAGCATAAGTCCCCATGAAGTTTTATGCATACCATGTACCTTCTGCTGAGGTTCACTGTTGACTGCATGTAATTCCATACCACTCCCTGGAAAGGGAACCGCAGCAGGTAGCCAGGTAAATGATTCATATAGAAACCCACTTTCCCCTAAACCACAAGCATTAAAGGCTGATGCACTCCTGAAAGGCTCTTCCTTCGGATGAGATCTAAAATGGATTAAAACCATTATGCTCTTGAGGACCGAGGATTGCCAGTCTTCATATCACAGTCTGCTTCCATGGTTTCGTGGTAGCTCTTTATTTGCCACCCAGTGTGTGTAATACAGCATAAGGTGTTGAAAAAAGTCATCTCCCACTCTCCAGCTCAGCGATAGCCAACACTGAGGCTTAATGCTACTTTTGGCTCATGTGCAAACCATCTGTTGACATCAGCATTAAGTTCTGTCACAGACCAAAAATTTTGTGAATTAGGTGGGAGGAGATGGACAGCTGCTTGGGCGCAGCTTCTTTTCTGTCACACTTGTAAGACTGTTTCTCCTGACATTAGATGGTCATATAAGCAAAAGACATTACCTAGTTTGGCATCTAACGTATCTTCTGTTGCTTCTGTAATCTGTGAGAGAAGTCCTTTTAAAATTCATGTTGAAGGACACACTGGTACCCTTTAATGATTGAGATGGTAGCTAGAATTGATTATTTGTTCTCTGTAAGATGCTTACCTTCATAATTAACATAAAACCAAAATACCCAAAATGGGCCAGTCCACAGGGATTACAGAGGGAGTATAAGGCAAAAGAATCAATGTCCATCTCTGTAAATGAACAAATGCTTTTCTTGAGAATATTGTTCATGTTATGTTATTATTTTTTTCATATGCTTGAGAGCCCAGAAGACACACATTTCTCTGTTGCTGCTAAATGCCACAAAAATTTTTGGACTCTGTTTAATGAATGAGGATGTAATTTCATATAGTGTCATTGTTTTACTACTTCCCATGTTTATTTGGACAGATTCATAGCACTGGGTAAGAAATGTATTGGTTGGCAACTTCAGTTTTGGAAGGGAAAGTAAACACATGTTGATTAGCAAACAGTGAACTCTACTGTGTTTAATTTTGGCTTAACAAAAACTAAAAACACACACATAGACAACCACACGAACCAGGGACCATTTTCTGTTTTGCTCCAAGCAGGAGCATTTCTCCGTACGTTGTTCCTAACCCCTCTTTGGAGAGTATCCAGGATTAAATTTTTTTTCCTTTTTTTTTTGTTTTTGTTTTTTTTGTTGTTTGTTTGTTTTTTTTTAATGTGTTCACTCACACTGATCGCAGATGCCAGTGAGGCAATATTTCAGAAGAAAATGGTAAGTCACCAATAAACACTTTGTCTCTGAGATGTAAATAAATTCACTAAACTGTAAGAATAAAAGGAGTTTTAAAAAAAAAAAAATTAAATTGTGTCTAGTGTTGATAAACTAAAGGTTCCAAGAGTCATTTATAGAAGAACCCAGAAAAAAATACGGGAAAGAGTCTCAATGAATTTCCAGACTAAAGATAAATACACAATGACTGCATAAGTTTCCAGTTGTCATTGTTTTCTTTTAGTACTCCTGTCCCTTCTTTTATTGTTCATTGCTTACTTGCCCTGAGAGTTGGGATTTTTAAGGCATTCATTCTCACTACAAGCAAATGTGATGCCTTTTCCGACATTATGACACCCAAATTCAAGTGGAGCTAAGTATTCACAGCAGAAAAATAGGAGTCCAAACTCTTACAACCTGTGTTCAGTTCACCCACAGAATCCATGGCACCACTTCAGGCATTACAAATACTCTTTTTCTGTGCTTAATTTCATCTTGCTTTAACAATATTTCTCCGACACAAAGAAGCATTGGTGACATTTTACTTATGCCTGTAAAGTAGCCTCAGAAAGATATGGTGCAAGTAGGCAGCGTTCTTACAAGTCATTACCTCCCTCCCTACACTTCTCTAACTACCTGGCAAGCACTTTTCCTGAAGTGCGCGTTAATCACCTCAGAGCCTCAGGTGGCTGCGGCATACAGCAACACATGGCGAAGCGCTTCATACCATGCTTGCCGCATGCGATGCGATGCGATGCTGAACAGCACTCTGTACTCAATAAAGACAAAAAGCATTTCCTTCCACCATGCCCTGCAGCCCCGGCCGGCATCCGCCAGGGCTACTCAGTTGATTTCAAACAAAGGTAGGAAATGGCTGTATCCTAATGCTTCATTGTGGCCCCATGAGTCAGTGCTTTGGAACTTGGTACCTATTCTTCACTCTTCTACCAGAACAAGGAAGAGAAAAAAAAAAAAAAAAGAAAAAAAAAAAAAAAGAAGANAAGAAAAAGGCAGCAGATAAACACTCCAGGCTGTTCAGATAAATGCTTCACTCAAGAGAGATCTTCTGGTCCTTAATTTTTCTTTTCATTTCCTAATCTCCAGCTCTGCAATAACATTTACTCACCAGCAGGAAATCACCGGTGGTGACGGGTTTCTCTACTGCTATGATGGCCCAGCACCAAGCTGAGCTGCTGTTTCAAAGCCATGGTTGTTGCAGAGAAAGAAAGAGAGAAGGTGCACAAAGCTGTGAAGGTGACTCAGTAACCCTCCTGAGTGGAAAACCACTCTTGCAAACACAAACATAGGAAGGTTATTCACAATAGTAACTAAGGTAGCCAAGCCACAACAAGTTCAGTTTTACTTATCGGTTAGCATATTTTTTCAGGGTTAACTGATACCTTTTTACAAAAAGCATAAGCATGAAGAAAGAGTGGAGGGGTTGCCAAAACCACATTGCACAGCTTTGACCCTGCTATTCTGACTAGCCTGCAAAACTGTTTATGATGTGGATTACTAGATTAACGTTACAAGAGCATGCTGATACGGCGATATGTCATGCTACTGAGCAAACATCACTGCATTTTAAAGACTCTTTAAAAAAAAAAAAAAGTTATTGAAAAGTCTGTTATTGTTTTTGTACCACTAGAAAACATTTTATCCACCACAGATATGCATCTGCCTTTGAGGTGAACAGAGGCAGAGATTTAACACTGAAGTTAAAAATACTCAGTATTTTAGAAGCTATATGTCTCAGAAATGTCTCAGGCTGAAATCTGACAAACCTCTATAGCTACAAACATTCCTAGTTAGTACAATCTTACCTTCTCAAAGGTACCTGTAGTGACTGCAAGATATGAGAGTTAAACCAGTGACCCTGCACAATCACTATATACCACCAGCAGATACAGAACAGCTACCTCATTCAGGCAGGGGCAGTTTTTTAGTTCAAATGCAGATCCAATTACAAGGTCCATGAAAGAACAGCATTAAAAAGAGACTAAAGGAGGAAATAAGAATTGGTCTGAAACATATTATACAATCTTTAACATTACTGAAAGGCACTACTGTAGTTTTTACAACTTAAGAACTTATTTTATAGCATAGTCTCAATGCTGTGGTACAATTCAGTTTTATATGACCATCGCCAATTGTAAAAATAATGTCATTGCTCACCTTTTGAAACGTGAAGTTTCAAGCTATACATGAATGAATAACTCATGGATTAAAATTAGTGTTCTTTTTTAGATTTCATTAACATTTGCTGAATTTTAAAATCATCGGGCTTTGCATTTTATAAAAACAAAGACTCAGTTTCTCCCTACATAAAACAGCAAGATTAAACTCTTCTTTTTCTTAGAAAATCTTGATCTAACCATTGTTAAAGTACATCCTTACATATACCATGACTATCATATTGATAATAGACTTCTTGCTCATTTAAAAGGCAAAAGTAATGCCACAAATGATGCCTTATTTTTTTTTTTCCCCACTAGTATCTACCAGTAAAATGCTATTTGACATCCAAGTCTTATCCCGCTTTCGCAAGTCAAACCGACCACACTACCAAAATTGACTATGGATGGCATCATGGCATGTAACAAGGAGGAAATCATAAGAAACTACCTTATACTTTGCCAACATATCAACAGTCAGAACTGTTTACAGAGGTACAAAAAATATGGAAAGCACAGTTTATAAAACAAAAAAGGAAATGGGCTCTGTGCAATGGGAAAGTTAAAAGTGAAGTGCAGTAACAGCATTATCTTGTTACAAACACTTGGCAGAGTGTCTAAAGCACCATGGTGGAAGGCATGATGCAGTATGTGCTGTGTTCCTGTCAAAAGCACTCCCCTACTCCAAACCTCTCTAGCCATCATCACCACCTCATTTGGCAATGACCACACTCAGTTCATCTACTCTAAATTTACTCTACATGAAATAGACAGAAACTTACTAGATCTGTATTGTGTTCCCTGCAGCAAAAAAAGGAATATTGGCAAACAGCAGCACAGCATATAGCTGGGCAGCTACAATGACACTGTTACACTGTATCATGAAAGCACAGTTGTACATCGTGTCCACATCCTGTTTGCATTTAAAAATTTCACTGACACTTTTTCTTTATTTGTCTTCCTTTCTAAGGTCTTCCAGTTTCTCAGCCCCACACATTTTTTCCATGCTGATGCCGCTGTTGCACTGGACACAAAAGTAATGTGTTTGGGACAGATAAGCAGCAGCATTTTGAGTAGATAAAGGAGGCAAAAGGACACAAAGAGAACTAACTGACATCTTTCATTAAGAGTTGAGCTGTAGAAAACTCTGGAGGCTGTATTCCCCTTTCCTCAGAGTTATCATCAAAATTATTTTCTCAGATTTTCTACAACAGCCCACCAAAGGAAATTAAGGAATTCAGACACACTGATTGGAATTTACTGCCTGCTGCATTTCTTAAAAGGACCATGCATGAAGTGGAAGGAGTTTTTTTTCAAGCAGCCTTGGGGACTGCAAGATTCACTTTTCAGCAAACCTTGTAGTTAGTGTTTAACTACTCAGTAGAGTGAGGATAACAATTTCAATGAGGATAACAATTTCAAAGTCAGCCTGGTGTGCACTAGAAATCGTGTGTTAGAAGACACAAGTCAAACCGTCTGAAAGCAGAGGTGTTATGTTAAACAAAAATATTTCTTTTCACATTGCTATTTTTAAATTTCCTTGAAGACACCAAACTGTCAATTTCTTTTATTAACTATCAAGATCCTTATGAGTGCACTGAGAAGATGGTTCCTCTTCAGTTTTTCACTCACAAGCTCCTTAGACAGGACAAACAAGAACAGAGACTATATGCCCAATATAGTGACTCTGAAAGGCTTTAAAGATTAAAAACTCAATACAGGCTCCCAACCATAAATCTAGGACTAAACCAGTTTTAGCTTTATGAAAAGAAAATGGTAGCAGAAGCACCATTCCGTCTTCATATTTTAGTGAAGGATTGAGACATAACTATTACTCAGAGAAGAAGTGACAGAGTAAGTCCTACAAAAAAAAAGACTTAAAAAAAAAAAAAAGGAAAGAAGTGTTTTGATTACTGTGTGCAAGTAAGTTCACAGAGAGAAAAAAAAAATAGGTCCTAAAGAGCTCGAAAATTTAATCATGAATGGCATAACAAGATCTACAAGATGGATCTAAATAATCTCAATTTAGCAGTAGCAAGAATGACAAACCATTGGAACAAACTATCAAGGAAGCAATGGACACACTTCTCCAACCCAGGCTGGATAGCTTTCTGGAAATTGGCTTAATCAAATGCAAGTTTCTAGGCCAAGAAGAATTGCGACTGGGTTACACTGAGGTCAATCTACCAATTCAAATGTCCATCCTGACATTTTTTAAAGCTGTCCAGGGGATTTCTTTTTTTCAGGAAATAAATGCATAAATAACTTTAATTCTACCTTCTTACCTTTGATTTGCACTTGACTCATAACATCATCCACATGGAACCATTCTCATATGAAATGAGAATGAACAATGGCCTGACTGAGGGCAAAACACCTGACTCCCTAATGCTCTCATCATCTCTCTCACACTAACAAATTTTGCCATGTGTTTCTGTATCCTGGATGACTCACTTATTTCATGTATCTAAACTTGGAAAATAAAGTTTGTGTGTATGGTAAGAAAGGGATGTGATTTAAGCAGAGGGCTCAAGCACTCCTGTATTCTGTATGCTGTCTTTTTCAAGAGAAGTAACCCTGACTAAGTAACTTAGCACTTCTTGCTTAATTTCTTCATCTGTAAAACAGAGATAATGCTACTTATTTACATATCTCAGTGTATAATGTGGATTAGCTAATGTTTTAAAGTGCCATGAAGTTGAAAAGCCATCTTTAAACACAGTTTGATTAACAGAACCACACATACCATCTGCAAATTAGTAAGAGTAAAATTCTTTCCAAGATTTCTTGCAAAGATCAATAATAATTATACTGAAAAGGGAGTCTAAAGATCTTAATACCTTCAAGGTTGTTCTGGTTTAGTTATATTCATCAATGTCACAGTCTGAAAACAGAAATACCAATGTAGCTTCTGAAAAACGACTGAGAGCAGCCCCACTGAAAATAAAGTGTGCAGGAGTTCAGGACTGAAGCCTGCCTAGCTCTCCATAAACTTTGTGGCTGTCATGAGCCTTTCTTCTGTTCTATACATCAGATATGTATACTGGGAGGAGGGGAAAAAAAAAAAAAGAAAAAAAAAGAAAAAAAAAAGAAAAAAAGAAAGTATAATGAAAGCCAAGTTTTAATTTAGAATTTAATAAAAATTGATTAAGCATCACAGAGCACAAACAAAGCTGCTCCATAAATCTCTCAGCTCTTTTTGTGCAGGAATGAAAGAAAACACTGTCTGCTGAAGCAGATGACAGATGCTGGCTTAAAGATAAGTATTATTTATACTTCTGTACCAGATTTCTTCTTATGCATATCTTATCATGCATGGATATACAATCAACAAAGCAATTATTCTGTATCAGTCAAAGACCTTACAACATACTTTTACTCCATGCGAATTTATTTTATACAGTTTATTGTTCAATAAAAAATGGAGAAAAAAAACTTTCAAGAAAATGTTTAAATTATGTCTGAAATACTATTTCACACTGAAGTATTGAAATAGAGCAACTGAAAGCTTTATAAACTATAATGTTCAGAAGTGCACTGATGCTTTGCAAATCACTGGGGAATATGTGGAATATCTGCAACTGTTTGCAATCAGGGAAGTTTTAATAAAATCAGCTATTCCATATGATTCCTCCACAAACTTGTTTAGTAACCTCCCCGCCTCCTGCAAAATGTAGACTCTTGGCTAGGGAGAAGAGATGGAGAAAGGGTAGAGAAGGATGGAGAAGGGATAGGCAAGGGACAGAGAAGCGATACAGAAGGAAAGCTCACACCCAATAAGGACAGAGACCCATGGCTGTGGATAGGGGATGNGACACCTACAATCCATGGCACCAGTTTTTAGCATTATTGTAGGTATGAACATATATACTCAGTAAAAAATAATTAATTTGTCCATAAGAAAAACTAAATATAACTTCTAGTAACTTCCAGGTTTCAACGCCCTTTCTTTCTCCTCCCTCTGAATGCTCACATTCTGCAGTAGACCACTGAAGCACTAAATTTTTCCAGCTTAATGGACTAAATGAAGAGGAAGAAAAGGGTACAATCAGTTAAATGGCTGAAGCAACCTTCCTGCAATGATCTACTGTAATTTGTCTAAAAGGAGAGGTTAAGAAATGCAGACATAAAAGGTATGTTTCCGCCATGATATACAGGCACCTACATCATAATCACAAAAGAATGGTTCTGAGAGAATTCAAATGACAATTCTTAAAAATTACATTGGCAAAAAATTACCTTGTAGGCTTTTTCTTTAATTGAGTAAAGTTATCTCTTGAGAATTAGATATGTACAACTAAAACAGGAATCATAAATCAGCACTTATGCTGCAGTTTGTAATCAATTTCTCTTTTTTGAATTATGCATGAATGCACTATAGGAGCATATAAATTAGAGGACGATAACTCTTTGTGAGTTTCTACAATACTCTCCTTCCCCATAAAGCTACACCATATAGGAAAGAGTCTATCTGAGTAAAGAACGAATGCCCTTTTCAAAATCTGGCTGCTAGTATCCACTGGAAATATCTTGACAACTGGTGCTAGTATTAAGATTAGAGTAAATTGAAACACTTTAAAATAGTGCATATATATCTTACCTCTGTATGAACAGTCTGGTGTTTTCATTCTTAGTGAATGACACTTGCCAAAACTGACAACAATATTTATGGGACTTAAACAGTTTTACATTCTTGCTCTTAATTACAAATTGCTGTCATTACTAATTTTCTGTCATGCCTGGACCCTTCAAAGTGAAGAGGTATTCTGGAATAGAAAAGCAATTAAAGGTCACGAGTAAAAAGCCAGAGAAACAAGTGCAGGTGTCTCCAGAGAAAACTGCTGTTTGCATTCTTGCTGTATTTTCACTTGTGAACAAGCAAATTGTGTCTCAGTTGGGTGGCACACTGAATTGGATGAAAATATATACTTCCAGGTGAAAGAGCTAAGGAATATCCTAACAGCAATGGGTCCAAGCTATCACAGGGCTTCAGAAAGTCTCATCTTTCAGCAGATAATTTGATGATGTTATTTAAAGGACTGGTCAGGCAACCAATCAACTATTGTCTGCCCAGCAGCCATGTGAACTTATGACCTAAAACAAAGAGTTTTAGGAATAAGGTTACTCTCCAGAGAAAGTCTCTGAAAGCAACACTAAAATAAATGAATTGTATATGGTCTGAAAGTAGGAAGCTTTATTTCCAAATTGTCACTCAACTGGCTGAGCTGCTCGGGGTATTGTCCCATAAATCAGTGCAGTCCAAGTATTACATTCATAGCAGAAGGTGGGATGGTAGAACATACATAGATACACATACTTGTGTCAAAAGAATCTGTTAGAAGGGTATCATCAGAATGTCATTTTATCTTTGCGTTTCTCTGGCTTCCATTTTCTTAACAGGTAGGAAAATAATTTTCAAATGCAGCAAACTCAAAGAACCAGCTATCTTGCACTGTAAGTAATGCAAAGGTATGCAAGCATAGACTATGTACAAATTTGACACTGTGTCTAAACATGTAACAGATGGAATACAAAGACATGCCAGAATAATATCCCTTTATGCTTCTCACAATTTTTAGAGAGTGAAATGTCCATAAGAGGAGACTTATGGACAAAGTCTTCCACTGACTTCATGAAAATTTAGATTAGTTCATTTGAAGTACATTAACACAGCAGACACCCTTTTTCAGAAGTCTATCTAAAAAAGCCAGTGGCATGTTTTAAATTATCAATGACTCAAAGAAAAATGTATCTTAGAAACAATCTCATTAACAAACAAAATATTACACAAAATACCTGCTAAAAATATACCTACACTACAGTCTTCAATTCAGCACTTCTCTGCTTTTGATGGAACAGCGCAATAACTGTATTTCCACAAACCCACAGCATCACTCAATAAACAGACTTCACTAATATAACCTTTTTTGTTTATTATTATGACTTACTCGTTACACTTCAGACAGGCAACAGTGAGTCTCATGTTTATGACAATCAGATTTTCAATCCTATTCAGAAATGTAACTCTCCCTCTACTCTGAATGTCCTGTTTTATCTTTCATAGAGGACACATCAAAAGTTTTATTGGAAGAAATATGCATGACTACATCTGTCATAATAAATAAGTACTAAATGTTCAGGATCTTTCAAAGAGTTGACTTTTCTTTTGTCTGTCTTTCCTCCAGGGATTTCTGCAGTGTATGATCTTAGGGCTTGAGTAATTAGCAGAATGTTGCATTTTGTTAAAAAATAAAACAAACCTTAGAAACTTCAAAGGAAAACAAATCTAATGGCATTTCTCTGAAATTTGGCAATAAGGGCATTAGGAGAGGAAAAAAATAAAAAAAGAAAGTCTTGCTTCTGAAGATTGAATATGCAACAAGTGAGACAAAGAAGTGGCACCCCTACTCAACAATGTCCTCTCCGACACCCATTCTTCAAAGGGAAGCACTGTCAGTGCTGAGCTGCTAAACAGTTAATCTTCAGTAACTCCACTAAAGAGCAGTGGCAAGCTGCCCGTCCTTCTTTTAGACAGAGCTTGTCAGAAAAAGTAGGGCAGCTTGTCCAGCCTGGCCATCAACTGATGACTAGTGAGCTCAATGGGGCTGCCAGCCAACCCCTGAGATTGCTGCCAGCCCCTTGGGTATTCAAAGGCTAGGATCCAGTGTGGCTCATTTTGCCAGAATCACATGATGTCAGTGCTGTTCTGACCAGAATAACCAGTCATTCAGGTTGCTGCAAATGGTATGCAAACAAATGGCACCAGCTCAGCAAGGCTTGTGTCTGCAGTAACTTCCAGGGGTTACAGGCTCAGAAAGGGACAGCTCACCTCTGTAGCCTGCTTTCCTGCAGTCGAGTGAAGGGGTGTCCATTCAGGCTTCCTGCTGTAACTACACAAAATCTGCTATGGCAATTGCACTAACCAAATCCCACTCTGGAAAGTACACTTCCAAGTAATTTTGAAGTAAGAGATGACACCAGATGACTGGGCCAGGTAAAACTGCAAAGAAACCAGGGAGATATTGACAGCTATGGGTACAGAACGGAAATGAAACTCCTAAAATTTTGTGCTAGAAGAGGATGTATACTCATTTAACATCTGAGGAAATTTGTAATTGAGAAGCAATAATGAAACTGATGTCCAAGTGGTATGTTTTTCGTAAAAGATTTCTCTCCCTGAAAATTGCACCTCAAGCTGACACACAGACCTGTCCACCTTTATCTGATATACTTAACAGCATACATCATACTGCAGATACGCAAAGCATTTGCAAAGTGAAATGCAATGATGGTGCAAAAAGAAGTTTCTTTTCCACTTTAAAAGTTTGCAGCTTTGTCAATAACACTCCTCAAGAAGGCAGCTGCACTGCTGCAGTTAAGGGGAGCAACACCAGGCAACCCTTCCCTGAAAGGATATAAGTGTGTGTTTATCAAGAGAGTCGTCTGGACCTCATGGAGAATAACCAGTAAAAAGAAGGGGAAATATAAATAAAGGAAGAGGGGCTAAAGAGTATCTCCAGCACTCCTGTACCAGAAGAAAAAGTAATGAAGGTACCATTCTTCTTGTTTCACATAAGCTGCAGGGTAGGGCAGGGCAGGGCAGGGCAGGGCAGATACTTTTATCACAAAAGAAAGGTATAGAAAAATGGTTGATTTAACAGCCACTCTTCAGGTGCCACGGTAATTTTCACAAAGAAAAATGCAAATTCTACTGCCTTTGACCACTGTTAGGTAGTATTTCAATGTCAGGTGTAAAAGAGGCAGTGATGCAAGATACAAACCAGATGAGTATAGTAGAAAAATTGGCTTTACACACCGAGCTAGATCCTCAGGCCCAACACAGCTGCCCAGAATAGTTAAGGAAGCCAGGGATTCTCACAACACAGACACTGAGGAGGGGGGCGGGGGGGAATAAAACTCTGGCTGGCAAAGTAAAATGTCAGGATGGACAGATGACAAAAGCAGATGGGGTTGAAATGCAGCCCCAAAGCCCTTTCACTCAAATGCCTGTCCTTGTCCCTGTAGATATGCGCCAGTGTCTCTCTGCAAGAATGCAGGGTCTCCTTTTCATTTGGAGGACCACTGCCAGTTTCCAAAGTCGATCTAACAGTCAGTAACTTCTCAGCTTTTGACTTGTCCTTGTCCACCTGAGCTTGTAACTCTGTTGTGGAATTATGAATTAGAGCTAAATCACGCATTACTTTAAACCTCAGCCAATTATCAGCAGAAGCACAGCGCTCTGAAATAACAACAGGTGTGTGTTTCTCAGATTTCTTTGGCATCGGCAACATCCTTCTCCCCTCCAGCATCTGAGACTTCTGACAAGTGGCCCTTCTGTCTCTTCCCTAGCATAAAGGGAAAGGGTATAAGGTTGCATCTACAACAACCATTTCTATTAACTTGGAAAATCAGCTATGACTGTAAAAGGAAAATAATCTGTCAAATTCCAGAAGTTAAAAAATGTGGTGCTCCAATAATAACCAAGAGAGGTAAAATCTGTCATTCATTTAATTTGTGAGATGCAAGAACAAAAGCATATCACATAGTTTGTTTGACTGGGGGGGAGGCATTTTTTTGTCATTCAAGTTCAGTACTCTTCCACCTGGTGGCAATTAGACTTTAGTGTATATTCTTCCACATCCTGTTAAAAAGGCATACCATATCACAGAGTATTGGAGATCAACTGGTGATGGATGTGCTTCAGAGTAAAGTCACTTGTTGCTGGGAAAAGCACAGTATAATAGCTACAGTATACACAAACTAAGAAAAACCATGACTTATGACTGACAAATTAAATCCAAACACTCTGGGCGAATCTTTTGGAAAGCTGAATATCCAGGATGTAAAGCATGGAGCTCACATTCAAGATTTCAGTATTCTCTGAAATTCCATGTAAACTAATTGCTCTGCCTCAGTCTACTTCCTATAAGCCTGATAACTATACAATGCAGTCATATTAATCTACTGAAAAATGTAGATTTTTAATGAAACGTGACCTTCACTGCCACCAACAACTTGGTCTATGACTTCATCTCATCCCATATGTTACAAAATCTCTCAATACTCTATACAATCTGTCATTGTGTCATTTCCCTCTTGCTACTTATATCCACTGCTGTCAATTCCAAAGATAAGATTAAATTAATTAGTATTAATTACTACTATGAGTCAATTCCAGATTTCAAGGTCACTCTAGTTGTGGTTCCTCTGGTTCTTCACTCCTAACAGTGTTCAATATATGCATTCCATACAGAGGTTGTCTGCTGTTACTGATGTTATTCTCAATTTCTGAATTCTAGAAACCACAATACAAGCCACAGGACAATCCCAGCCCTTTGATTCAGTTGTTTCTATATCAGCTTATATTTTTTCCCCAAAATTCCATCCTTAACTTTGTTAAATTGAAGTTAAAACTAATGAAAGGGATGGGGGAAACATGTTTTTTATGTTTTGCTTAAAACACAGAGCCGCAAAATATTTACACTTGTAACTGGCTGTAAGATATTTTACTTTCACTCAGTCCATATGGCAAGGATTAAGCTGTAGTGAAATATTAGTCAAATACCCCCTTTTCTGACAAGCACATCAGAAAAGCAGTTAATTATAATTTTCTCCATGGGGACCCAAAACCTCTCTTTTAAACTTTCTAAAAATAGGTAAACGATAGGGATGGAAAAGGTGTGGGTAGAGGGGTGTCTGAAAATTCTGCACAGTGGTGGCAAAATATAGGAATGGAGAGTCAGTAGCAAGCTTCCATGTTGCTGAAGAAAAATGGTCATTCCTTGGACTGGTGGTCTCTAAGGCACAATGACATTGAAGGTCAAAAATGAGGGGGGAAAATCATCTAATCCTGGCATAAGGAGATAGCCAGAATAGAGGACTGAAATAGCCCCATCCATTATTGAACCAATTGACCTTTGGTGCTCCAGCAGCCAATCAGCATCTAGGATGCAGGTCCTCGCCCCACTCACCAGGCTCACACAGAGTCACCACCATAGCCTACCACACAGGGACACGTAATTGAGCACAGGGTGGTCAGGCAGCAAGGACACCACAAGCAGCAAGCCCTCAGCAGCCACTGAGGAGCACAGCACATAGCAGAAACAAAGCAGTTGTTCCTGTCCATGCCTTGAAGAAATGCCTTGAAGACTTTTTTTAACAGTTCCATGACAGGCTTTCACAGGACTGCATGAACAGAACAGCTAGAGGTGGCAGGCAACTGAACTGCCTTAGAGCTCTGCACTTTTTAACCAGTTTTTCTTTTTAAGTCTACTGCAAGGTGTTTGGAGAGCTGATGGAGAGCAGAATACTGTGCCAAGGAATGAGGAGAGGGCATAACTTGACACTGCAAGCCTCATCTTAGTGGGAGGGGAAAGACAAAGCTGAAGAGCAGCCTGGTTTCTAGAAATTCTTCTTTGAAAGTAACTGGATACCAAGCATATTAAATTACACTCTTTAATGAGACAATTTAGTTAGAGCCTCTCAAGTGTGTCATTTTTCATTTCTCTATACATTTTGCTGGGATGAGGCACCTGCCTCTACAGGAGTTATGCTTCCTTCCCTTCCTTTCCCCCCATACAAATACCACCGCAAATCTGAAGGGATATTTCAATCACCACGTTGATAAAGGAGATCATTTTGGTATACAGGTGATCTCCTAGCAGATTAAGGATATTTACTTTCTTCCTGATGGATCATTCCCAGAGATACCGGCACAACACAGCCTACGCAATTAGTTTTCACAGGTGGCTGTTTTGCCTCCAGTAAAACTGCTTTCTTTCTCCTCCTGCAAGTCATAGCAGAGCAAATGTATATAAAAACATTTCAGATATGAAATAAACACTTTCATAAAAGCAGCTGTGATGCAATGCATCATTTCTGTCTGACCTGAGCTATGGAATGAACTTTTGTTGCCAGGATCAAAGATGGTAAGAAGAGAGTGGAGGATGGGGGGCAGGACAGGCCTGGGGGAAGTTCAGAGCTCAGAATAGCACAGTGTAAAATAACCTCAAATTCTCAAAGGGTAAATGCCAGTTTGGCACAAGCACACACTCCCTCTGTACTCTGCTGGGCAATCTGTGCAACCAGGCTCACACTGCCATGCAAGACAAACCAAGACAGTTGTCCACAATCTACCCTGTACAGCCAAGAGCGATGGAAAGTCAAGCCCCTCGCATATTATGTGCCACAGGCAGCTGTGAACTTCCCAAAGCATAATAAAAAGCACATCTGAAACTGGAGTTTCAGATGTGCACACATATTTACTGGCCACTGCTGAGGAAAATATAAAACAAAAACTAAGACTACTATCTCCCAATTTCAAGAACTGTATTTTCAAGATACTACAATGTCAATAAGGAAATCTCAAAGTAAACATCCATTAAATACACTTCTATGTCAAGGGTCTCAGACTGTTAAAAGGTAGAGATTCAAACATATTTTTTTCCAAAATTCTTTCGTAACTATCATACATAGGAATTTGATTATATTATTTAAATATCTGGCAAGTTTCTTCAAAAAATAATTATTATTTTTTTTAGTGTTAGAAGAATAAAACGTAGAAGAAAAACCTTACTTATTTTATTAAGTATCTCCTTCTTTACATGCTCGTGATATGGAGCCTACAAAGGTTTTTTAACATTCAGACTCCACCATTGATGCGGACTTTTTACAAACCTACAATTTTTTTTGCAAACCTAACTATGACAGATCAGAACTCACTTCTAGTTGATACCACTAAACAGCTCACAAGCCCCCTGTGAGCCAGCCTTCAACAAGGTGCCAACTGAGCAAGAAAATTCTGTCCTTAAGCATTTTTTCATGCATTTTGCTTTTTCTTTCAAAATATACAATGCATGAACTAATGTTCTAATGGTAGAGAGAACAAAAACAAAACAAAAAAAAGGAGGAGGGGAAATCTTTGACAACTCCTTCAGCTTACTAATTCCTGTGAACAATTACTATTTTTATCCAGGTAACTTTATGCACCATAACATGAACAAGTGGGCATTACTACCACAGGCTGCAATCTCATTTAGGGCATAAGCTTTTAGACTTTTCAGAAACACAAAGAAAAAAATACCTGTGACTAAAATTGCAGTGATTTTCATGTAAAAGTTTGAGTTTGGCATTGACTGCAGAAAACAGCTCTTCTAAGAAAAATCATTACTGACTAAAACTAACAATGCCAGTTTAGTCAATTAGACTGTAGTTCAACCAATTAAGATCTCAGTGATGAGTCATGTAAGATAAATTTATGGGGACATACTAAATCTATGGAAATAAACTACTGTAGATATAAGTATGTTACACTGCGATTAACGGCCAAAATGTCAAAGGCCCAAATCTGTCACCCTTCATGCAAGGTGTTTATGAAAGCAATCTCTTTTGTAGATACCAGAATTGACCAGAACGGTTTTCCTGTGTAATCCAAATATAAAAGTCTGCGTGATACTCTAAAGAAATATGAATAACTGCAAAAATGTGGTTGGGCAAATTTATGTAAATACACATATTTAGTAATTTGTATGAACATGTTTTTTCTTAGTCTGTTAAGAAAAGTTTTGCTAAATAAACTGGAGAGTGATGGACACTGCTGTGGGGACTACAAAAAGGGCCAAAGGAATCAGTAGTTAAAAAAAGTTTGAAAAGACTACTATGAAATTATTTCTTTTCATATGGTAGGTTCATTATTAAAACATCAGCAACATGCTTATCCAGTGCCAACCTACTCATTTTGGAAAGCAAAAGAGACTTTTGCTTTGATTAGCTTTGAAGAGCTTATACAGTTAAGAGAGCATGAGAAATAGATTCTAGCCCTTCTATTACAGCTACATTTGTTTATTAAAGTTGCACACCTGTGCAGATTGACTCAAGGCAAAAGTGCAATTGAGGACATAGTTTGGCCTGTAGAATATTTGTTACTGGTAACAGATGAGAAGGAACAAGCCCCATGCAGCTATAACAACTGAAGGCTAAGTTTGCAAGTTGATAGGGTGGAAACCAGAGAGAGGTATTTTACACTGTGTGGCTCAGACACAAACAAGAGAACTCTGCTTTCTCAGACTGACTAATTTTTATAGCACACTGCCATACCAACCTCTGCATACTAATAAATACTGCCATTCACAGCAGGTTTCTGAAGATAACCTAAACTAACTCAACTTTTATGATGCAATCAAAACATTTCGTTAAAATTAGGGCTTGATTTTGTGTTACAAGGGTTCTTATCTTTCTTCACACCTTTAACATAGAAAGGCACTTGCCACAGAGAAGAATCAGCAACTTCTCATTGCCTAATGACTAATGGCTGCTGACCACACCACTATCAGATCTAAAAAATACTTCAGCTCTGTGGTTTCATGGCTTTGCTAGCATTTTCATTTTGAAGAAGAAAGAAAAAATGCCTAAGAGAGGCAAGGAGAGATAGCTGAGGTTTGTTCATTTCCTCCATTCACTACTGCAGTTTCAGCGAGCCAAAAATGGCTTGTTCCCTCACATAAAATTATCCAAAAAATATAGCAGTATCATATAAATTAATAAATCAAATATCATCACATTATGTCTTTTAACAGTATAATGTTTACAAGTAACCCATTCTTCTTTATCTCGTTTATTACCATTTTTCTCTTCTTCTGAGTAACTCCTTCTCCCCGCTATATTAAAATCCAACAGCTTTTCTACTCACTTGAATATTTGAGGAAGGACTGAGACAGCAAGAGCAAATGTATTCCTCTTCCTAACTCCAAAGAGGACCCTGAGAGCCGTTAGCTAAAAATGCAGAAAGTCCAGCACCCTTCCTAGACTGGGATGTGCTCAAAGCAGACAGCACCTTCCAAGGAATTTGTCTGCCAGTCTGATGTGACTGTAACTTAACATGTGAAAACTGAGCTTTTGCAAAGGCTTATAACTTGGTCACATTCATGGAATGACTTCTTTGCCAAATTTGAAGACTTTGTTCAAAAACATGGAGGTGCCATGGCTTCTCAATAAAACCAGTGGAATATTATAAAGAGAAAAAAAGTAATCGAAAGCTACTACAGGGGCTAGTAAAGGTATAGATTAAAAATGCAAAGGTTTCCCTGTTGATGGTAATAGCACTGAGAAAAGGTAACTGTTCACTCCTTTGAAACAAAACTGATACAAAGATTCTTATGACTTTAACTGTTTTGTGGATACCACAAATTATCAGTGTTTCCATTATGATCATATTCTATATTCTCTTGCGGTGCTTAATTCAGTTGATCACCTATCAACTTTTCATTTAAAAAACCAAACAAAATAAATAAATAAAAAAAAAAAAAAAAAAAAAAAAAAAAAAAAAAAAAAAAAAAAAAAAAAAAAAAAAAAAAAAAAGAACTGGGGAAAGTACTTGATTTTCAGAACTTACTGAAGAAAGATAATTGGGAAGCAATATATTACCTGAAGCCTAATTTAACCCAGGGAAGTGCAAGAGAACAACAGGTGATTCAAGTGCAAATGTTTCTGCAGCTGAACAGGCTGCACAGGCTACAGTTTTGCTGCAGAAAGTCACAACCTCTAGCCAGTGTTATCCAACTGGCACAAGTTGTTGAAGATCTGGCCCTTGCCTCATAAGAAGATATTTCAGGAAATGTTGGACTCAGAATCTTACAAGATTCAAGCCAACACTTTCTTTCTCCAACTGGAGCAGAAATAGTGTAAAAATTGAGTGACTTGCAGTATTTCAGCATTTCTGGCCCCAGATGGAAATACGAAACTGCAGAATAATGCCATGGGGAAAAAAAAATAAAAATAAAAAATAAAAAATAAAAGCTAGTAAAAATCCATTTAACTATTTTGTCCCTTTCTGATTCACGGCTGGCTTTAACTAGCTAATAGACTGTTACCTCAAGCAATGTTCATTGGAGCACTTAGAAATTATTCTTCTTGAAGCACATATGTTAAAATAAAGCCTTGTATCAGTGACTGCTGCTGGACTAGCCAGCCAAAACGCCACCAGCCTCTTGTTTAGGGTCTTCTTATTTATATATAAGCAATTTACACTTGTTGCCTCATCTATCTTACTCTCTGTTGTCTATTATCAGCTAGTTTGTAAAGTCACTGTTTCTCCTGCTTTTAAGTGTGATTATTATTTTTTGCTCCGTGCAGCTTTATATTTGGACGTTATATGCTATTACTTGCACTGTTCAAATTTATTACAGGGACAGTTAAAGCCATCTTGAATAAACATAATAAAATACGATGAAAAGAACCTGGACTTTCACAACCAAAGAACTTATGATTTACTGTGCAGCTGAGAAGTTGAAAGACCATTGGATAAACAAGGAACCATGCTCAAATATACAGCTAATCATTCAGTGGTTTAGAATACCTTAAATATAAACTAACCAAATAATGTCTTTTTTTAATTTTCATTTGGTTCCTTTCCAAAAAAAAATTGTCACCAACTTCAAAACAGGTAAGATGGTAAAAAAGCCAGAATGAAAAAGGCCCTTGACAGTAAAGATTTTATTAAGTACCTTTGCTGGCTGACCTTCTTTTTCTCCTAGCAGACAATCAGAAAATTTATTTTCTTAATAGAAAAAAATGTGAATTGTTTGGTTTGACACCATTTTTTTCTGTTGGTAGATATATAACTTGTTTGTTTGCTTCGGGTTTTTTTAATCAAGCCTGGACAGAAGATGGGTCTGAATCCTATGCATGCATCTGGATGAGACAAGAAAGTAGTGCTATTTTAAAACACAGTTGAAGGACCAACATCTTGCTGTTCACATCTGATACTTGTCAGTCAAGGGAGAAAAACAAGTGGGACACAATGGAATTACTGCCTGAAGGTAAGAATTGATTTACAGAGAGTTTTACAACCTCAGCTTCCTGGAGCAACAACAAAAGTGACAAAACAAATATTTCTGGGTCAGCCTGTTTGCCACATGAAGATGCATAGAATCTGTGCCTTCCTGTTCTCTCCTTAAAGTATTTGATTATTCGGATTTTAAAACATTTCTGCATGCTGTTAGCATTTTTAGTTGTATTATACCCAGCTGTACAAACCCTAAAGGGATAAGGTTTCCAGTAGGTCAGTAGGCTTCCATGGATTTGCTGAAGAAACACAATGAAAACAACGTTATTAAGATTAAGGAGACGTCACTGCAACAAGGAGCCTCATTTCGTTTATGAAACGGAAAATGAATGTTTGAATTTGGGAAGTCATTGGCAGTTTTTTCTCTTGTGAAGCATGCAAATCTACCGTGTTCAGGCCGAAAAATCAAATCTAAGCTAGTAAAAAGAACACCTTGATAAATACACTTTGAGTTTTTATAATTCTTACAACACTTACTGAAGACTAATGAAGCTCACAAGTCAAATACACCAAATTCTTAAGTGTGCATATTTGTATAGGATATATGGATGTGCTTTAAGCAATCTGTGCTGTTAGAACTAATATTAACCACATTTTAAATGGCAAGGAAAGATCACATCTTGCACTGCACATCTTGCCATGTACCAATAAATGGTTAAGAAGAATATAGGACAGCATCTTATCTGCATGTACCATATTAGTCTGCAAAAGAATTGACAAGCTATTATTGCAAGCAACAAATAAAATGTAGAGGCAAAAGTCTCATAACATCACCTTTTATGAAGTACAGTCACCTGAACATCACATCTTGTGGTATTTTTATGCCATATTTGGTTTAACAAGCTTCTATTTCTTTTAAGTCATCTATTCTAGTCAAACATACAATCCATTGATTTCTGCCAACCGAGAGATTTTCATTCTCCACAGAAAGACAACCCATGCACATAGAGATTTGAAAGATAGGATGGAAGCTCCAAGTGTTTTAATAGCCCATTATCAAAAATTATCCATTGGCAATCAAAGTCCAGACCACTGGCTTGAGATCAAGTCAAAGAAAAACAGGATTATACAATTTAATCGAGAGAGAGAGAGAAAGAAGGAGAAAGACAGAGATGTCTTCTAAAAAGCCTACAATTATAGAGGAAGAAAACAAAAATCCAGAGAGGGTAAATGACAGATCAGCTCCATTTTCAATCCAATCTATTCGTCTCTCACATAGAAATCCACTGGATTTTCTAAGGTTTTTTCTTATTAAAAAAAAAATTAATTAAAAAGGACTGATATTTTATATTTGTAATTTTTTAAAAAAAAAAAAAAAAATCTCACCAGGAAAAAAAAAAAAAAAAACATATTGAGAGGTGACAGGAAACAAAACAGCATTTTGTCTTAAATTTGCACAACCTAATTTATAGTAATAAAGCAGATCCTAAGAGTTCTGGTAAATGTCAATGCAGTCACGTTCATTACATATGTTGATAGGTATGAAGCAAAGTCTCTGTAGGCCCTTCAAAAATTGCACACAGCCGACTTAATGCAAACCAGAAGTCACTGACTGCTGGATGAACATTCAGTTTCATTCCCACATGGATATTAAGACAAAGCGGGGGGAGGGGGTTTCCTCCTTGTTTATTTACAGTTAAAGGGTGGGTCTTGAGGAACAAGCATGAGGCCAGTGAAGGATGGATCTGGCTTATGGGAAGACACCTCCCAGCCTCCCATTCTCCAGCCACCGCAGGGAAAGCGCCTGGGTTGTGTGTAACCTCCTCCCCCACCTCGCATCTGCCTTGCCCAATCTCGCCTGGGCCCGCTCCAATAACAACATCTGCTTGGCAGCTTTTCAAACCCATGGATAGTTATCTAACTGAGGCTTTTGTGCTGCACTGTTTATTCTATGTGAAGAAATGCCTCCTTAGTTGAAAGAGTACTTTAGAAAAGCTGTGCAGCTATTAGCAAGTGAAGCACAAGGCTAATAACCCCCACCTGCTCATCAAATTAATTATGACATCTGAGTCATTATAAGTCAGAAAGAACACACGACTGCAGACTTGTCACATGTAGAAATAAACACGCTCTGCATTAGGGGAGGAAAATATATGGCAAAAAGGTCCAGGAGAAAAACATCTAACCCTCCACTTTTCAGTTAAAATGTGCGTTATTAACTTCCCGAAGGCAAAAACTAAAGAAGAAAACCCAGGGGGGGATAAAATTTTTCTGCCGAACGTATCTCTACACCTCTGTACGGGCTTTGTAAAGACAAAAGAAAGAAAAACATATTAACGCAGTGATCTTCACAGCGGGACTGTAAATCCGTGTGTTCTTCTGTGAGAAATCTTGTTTCCATGAGATTCTATAACAACCTGATGAGAGAGGTACACATATCATCTTCATGACCCTCCCCTACTTCCACCTCCCCCCCACCCCAGTTCAACTACTCCAAATGTAGCACACATATCTTTAGTTAAGATAAATTTTCAGACTGAAGCACACTTAGTTAGGACTAAGGTAGGGAAAATACTGCAGGGGAAAATGTTTAAAGTCTAAACCAAACTTTAACTCTCTGGCAAGTAGCAAAAGGAGTAAAATTTTCAAAATGTAGAATATCTGCAAGTCAGATTCCAGTAAGTTCAGTCTGAAAAGGATAAAACACTGCTACACTTCACATTCACATGTTGCCTGCTGCTCTGATTATCGAAGCTGGTGGATCATTATGCACAATTCATGTAGATGATAGTTTCCTTCTGCCAGTCATAATATGAATTCAACTAAAAAGGTTAAATCATGCATTTGCTTGTTGGACTTCTAAAGGTCTCTGGCATTCACAGACATGGTATGCATTCTCTGTAGCATGTTTCTGGAAAGAATAACAGTTTTTCACTATAAAAGATAACGGCCCTGCACCTTACCATGTACTTCACTCTCAAAAGTGGCTCTGAAATGCAAAGTGCAATTGGTGGCTGAAGTATTTTTGATAATTCTCAGACTTTTTTTATTATCAAAATGAAGTGGTAGGTAAACAAACAATCAATGAATTCATGACTTGTATTTAAGTTTACTGAATAAAAAATGTCAGGCCCTAAACGCACAACTGTTGGAAAAGTGTTTGTCTTGTACTAATCCCAACTCATTCCTTGTCAAAAGCATTTCCTCCAGAAAAGCAGACAGAACAGTCAAGTAACTTCTCTGTTACAAAGAGTCTACCTTCAAGAAATGTCTCTACCACAAGTACTTCTTTTAATCAGTTATAGGATCAGAAAACATTTTCTAAGCAAGCCACAAAACACAACCCGAAAAGTAGATGGCATATTACTTGTTACAGGTCAGCTTCATCTACACCATTTCTCCCATTAGCGCATGTTTTTCAGTGTGTTAGGAGCAGCCACCACCCTTTGCAAATAAAGACCTCCAGCGCTATTTCTGGTGAAAAAATGCTGTAGAATTAACTTTCAGACAAGACGATACTGGTCGTCTAGCCTCTTCATATTTTTTAAGTAATATGTATGCTAATTACTGAGAAAACCACGTTGGAACCTCTTTTTACCTACCCCCTTCTAGTAGTTTTTACTTCGGTGATACATTTTTCCTACTTGAAAGAAGATTTTAGTTTATTTACTCAACTTTTTCATTTAGCCCAAAGTTGAGAGGCATAAAATGAAGGTAAATATTAAAAAAGGGTAGTCTCAGCTTTGTTTTTGCCAGATAGGAGTGACACTTATCCTAGAAAGTAAAATGCTATCATTTGAGTGTATCAGTGCTGCAGAATCAGACTAAAGCAGAAACAAGAAATACATTATTCACACATGTGGGCTGTTTATATGCCTGGAAGAATGAGTCTCACATTCAGTTTTCACAAAATCTTTCCTTTTTTGAGAAATCCTCTTCATTGGGGACTTGATCTGTAGATGTTGAAGCTTACGGCTTCCTCCGCAGTAGGACTGGGTCTATAAACAGAAAAACTGAGGGTACTCCTCCCTGCTACACTCTTTCTCCCTGCCACAGAACTGTTTGCACTGCCATCCCTGCAACCTGTTCCTGCCCTGTCCACATGCACATGCTGCTTCTTCACATCACAAAAGCCAAACCAAACCAAAAGGAAGAACCCAGAAACCAGCAACAACAACAACAAAAAAAACAAAACAAAACAAAACAAAAACAACCAACCCAACAAACAAACAAACAAATAAAAACAAACAAACAAAAAAACCAGGAAAACTGTAAAAAAATAAAGCAAGGAAGAGCATGGTGCATTCAGGATCATCCCTGGTTTTAGTTTAGTGGACTATTTCATAATAAAGAAAAATGATGCATATAATGTCTTTATTCACTGATAGAAACATGAATAATTCAATTTGCAGGAATATACTGCTTCTGTTCTTACTGTAAGAAACCACAAAGTATACATTGCTGTAAGACATGCTGCCCTGCAGAAGCATTTATGGGTATTTAAGATATGAAGCACACTGAATCTGGCCTTGACCTAATATGCTTAGGATTTTCTAACAGGAAAGGGAAGGAAAATTTGTTCTCAACTGCTATGTTGTTAACTGAGTTTACAACAGCGTGCATAACAAAAGTTCGAGTGGTACCATCAAGTTATGAAATAGTTAGTAAATCTGGATGTCATCTGAATGCTCTATCTAATTTTTGCAAAATATTATCTCATCAGGAATTAAAGGGAGTAGAGGAACAGGAGTTATGGATCCAAATTTAAAATCAGACTTTCAGATGCAACATCAGAGCTGGAAGACTTAATTCTAAACTGGTCAAAATATTTTTAAAGTTATTTTTTAATAACTAGTTCCCACAGTTATGGAATTTTTTTACCATGATAAATAATAAATATGTATTCCAGAAAAACACATCTAGAGTATATGAAAGCCTGTGCACCCGCACACAAGCAAACACATTGCATATACATTATGTATGCTAAAGTGCAAGAAGGGAACAGTATGCCAAAAAGTGTGGCCTGTGACAATCACACATGAAAAACAGTTCTACATGGAATGTTCTGACAGGTTGCTAGACTTAGCATGCCTTATCACTGAACTCTTTGAAATGCCAAAGAACATGCCAGAGAGAGTGTGTCTTTCTCAAAATTCTGCAGTTCCTAGATCTTTACAAAGCACACTGCTTCTAATATCCACTTAATCTCTGCACACATCTCCACCCCTGCTTCCTTCCCAATGGTATGTGGTCTCAAAAATACAAATGTTCAAGTTTCCTGGAGCTGAGCGAAAGAGGAAAAGTCCCACTCCCAAGAGGCAAAACTAAAGGCTCTTGGTGCCCCTGAAGTTGTTAACTACAATAAAACATAACGTGGCATCACCATAATTAGCAAGAGGGAAACAGCCTTTTTTTCACCTCCAACGGCATTAAAGAGATAAGCCAATGAATTCCAGATCGTATCTAAAGGTACGGAGGTGTCTGATTAAGAAAGTGCTTATATGGACAAGGAATGACATTTTCTGTGACAAAGCAGGAAACAAAAAAAAACAAAAAAA
>VXBW01003667.1:153700-166099 GCA_013400375.1 Thinocorus orbignyianus
AGGGTGGGCAGAGCGATAGAGCAGCTAGGTGGGCATCTGGCAGCCAGCCAAGGTCATCCTACCACACTGAGAAAAGACAAAATGAGCTTTGTCTTTTTCTTGTTGTGACAGAATACGCCGTGCTTGCCTGTCTGTCCTAGTACTCAGTGTAAAGACTAAAAGCCAGAAGCTCAGCTTACGGCATAAATTGTCTTTCATCACTCTCATCTTCCAGAACACACTCTGCTCATCGCTAAAAAAAAACACAACCAAACAACTAAAACAATTAAAACAGTCAGATGACAACATTTCCACACCTAAGGTTTTGAAAACTAAGAAAACGTCGATTTATCTCTCTGTTTTTATATGTCTGTTGTTGTTCTACCAAAGTATGGATGTCAGTATGTCACACAAAGTACAGGTTTATTGTATATATAGTTTTCAATGAAAAAATACATTTGTTCACAAAAAGATCCATCCAACACAGAAAATTTAGAAGAAAAACTATTCTGGTATAATATAATATCTCTTTGGAAAGCTGGCTTTGAAATAAAAGCATCTTTTCCTCTTCTAAAGCATCTTTTTTTTTCACTTCTAAAACACTTGTTCCCATAACAGTAATTTACACTGGAATAACTAATAGAAAATTACTTAGGATTTTGTATATTTACATCTGGAGTGGCAAAGAAGCACGAAAGAAACAAGATTATTCTTCTAAAACTAAAGGGCAAACTCAAGCCTCTTCAAAAAATGAAACAGCTGATTACTTTTGTGCTACATTTCATTGCATCATGTTTCAAACTATTAGAACAATACATCTGATTTTTAAATTTAATATTTTAATCAGATCCATTCCCAGGTAAGTTCATCTGACTACCTGACTACCTAAACACGTCCTGCTATCATGAAGTAGAGATCAGCAAAGCGGGGAGACAATCAATCACCAGCGCCAGGTCAAGAGAAGGTTGATGGCCAGGTAGGAAGCTGAGTAGAGGGGACTGGTGGGGAGGGGCCCCTTTTTGCAGCAGCTATCCATAATATCATCTCAGCCATTTCATAGAGTTGCACCCTTAAATTTATCTGAATATATTAAACACTTCACTGTGAAATAAAAGATGTGCCAGAGCCTAAAGGGATTAACGTACGCAACAATGGTTACTATGCACGGGAAGTAACTGATTTCTGGACCACGGAATCTATTTAACGGAGGAGTTTGTACTCTGCTTTTGCAGTTTCTAAGTCAATCCTGTATTTTAAAAATTCAGCAGAAAAAAAAGGTAAGAAACTAGTAGGAAAAAAAAGTTAACTGTAAAAAAAGTACTGACTAACAGGCACTCTTCATCACTGGCCCCTTTCACGTACACTATCTCTGTAAATTTTCTGTTAGTGGAAACACCACCATTCCTTGCAAACACACACACATCCCCCCCAAAAAAAACCCCTAAACAAGCAAAAGACAACTTTGTAACACATCTAGAACTCCTGGTAAATTAGTAGGGATACATACTCATCATGTCCCCAATTCAAATGTAACGCACACAATTTCCCGGCAGAATTCACGCTAAACTCCTCCAGACACTCAGCACGCGCACACAGGCAAACAGTATAGAATTTTTGAATCAGTAAGTCATTTGGAAGAATCTCCAGAAGTGTGCCGAGGCATGCTTCTGGTGCTGTGCCAAATTATGTGCTTCTGTTTGTGGCTTTCAAAGATGGATTAGACAGATGCTCAAGCATGTACTATTTGGCAAGTAGTGACAATAGCCTACTCTGAATTTAGCAATTCAAGCTTCGCTTAAGTTTTACTAGGTGAAAGAAAAAATTCATGACATATTGTTTGCATTCTGTCTTTATATCCTTTTGCCATCTTCCTGCTCACTTGCCAAAGACAAGAAGCCCCTGTAATTCTAGAATGTCCTCATTAGATAATTCTGGTGCAGGAATTTCAAATGGAAGGTTCAAATGTCAAGTGCATTTAAAATGGAGCTTGCATTTGTACTTGCTGTTATTCTAAGACACCTTAAAAATTCCAAGTTCCACCGTGGAAATCTCTAACACTTCAACTTCTGTCCACAAATCCATTTGGAAAGTAATTAAAGGCAAAACTATTGAGGATGTCAAAGCCTTGTGCCTACACTGTGCCACAGGTAAATACAGACTTCTGCACAATGCATACCGTGGGTTCAGACTTACTATTACCAACACTCACAGAGCTCTTCTTCCTCTTTCTTACTGCCACAAGGTTGAATGATATACCTAGAGCAATACTTCTTGATTCTCTACACTTCAGAGCCAGAAACACAGGAACTTAAAAAAAGAACAAAAAAAAACAAAAACAAACAAAAAAAACCCAAGCCACCTTTATTCTAGATTATGCAATCATTACAACATTCTGCAAATAAAAGACTTCAGTCTTCACTTTAATCTGAATTTATCAGGAATACAAACAAAAGTGCCACCAGCTTCTATAGATTACATATAAAGTGTCATGTAAGGTCAATCCATTTACAGTCTGTCACTTTCCTCACTTTATAGGTAAGAATAATAATTGAGTTACACCTGGAAAAATGTACAGAAACCAGGAAACTTTGAAAAAAAAAAAGACAGAAAGGATTAGATACTGACAGTGGCTCATTGTTAATTGAGTCCCATGTGTGAAAGCTACAGAAAGATTAGTTTATACAGCTGCTGCTATTTGTCAAAACATTGCTAACAAGGTACACATGTTAAATCTGAGCATCTCCTTTCAGTTGCTAAAAAAGAATGACCACACTAAATTCCATGACAAACACTAAATTCTGTGACAAACATTAAATGAATAAAATCACTGTTACTTCCTGGAGAATTCAACTATTTCAGATTCTTCTTATGATTTTATTATGACTATAAACATTTTGTACGAAGGTAAAAACAGAGGGAAATTGGAGGCTAAATCCTGGTAAATTCTCCTCTCTATCTCCAAATGTAAGATTCCAAGGACTATTTTGAAACAACAAAAAAAATAATGTGGCAGTCATTGCTGTCAGAAACCAAGATCTTTTACATCAAAAGTATCCATAAGTCAACAAAAACTAAAATAATGTGTTCTGAAAATAATGGGAACTTAGGTTCACTGTGCTATTTTACAAAAACACACAAAAAATAATAATCAGGGGGACTACAGACAGCATTAAAGGAGGAAGTTCTACAACTAGGAATCACAGAGAGCAAAGTAGTCTAGAAGAAGCCCATCCCACCAGCCCTCCACGCAAACTGCAGACAGGCAACCAGGTCTTGCAAAGAGGGGAGGTAATTAGCAGGAGCCATCACTGCTGCTCCTGTACTAGGTCATGTTACGAGGGTGGGCTACATTGCTAAGTGGCAGCTGGGTACTTCAAAGACAGCCTGCTAGAAGACACTAGCTGCATCTGAAAAGCAACACCATCACCCGCCCCTAACACATGGCCTGCCTCATCCTCGTCACTTGAGCTGGAAAGGAGCTGTTTGAGAGGTCAGCGATGACCACTCCCCTGTTCACGTTGCTATTACAGGTATGGGTGTATTTACATGGCATTTCACAGGCAGCCGTACACAAGCCTTAACTGTGCCATCAGCCAGCTGGCCAGAACTGAGTGCCTTCTAGTTGCTACAATGTGCTTGGCTGGCTTGGAACGCAGAGGAAGTTTGCTGGGTCTGCTTAAAAAACGCTGCATAAATATGTCCTAATTTTGTTTCAGTTTTCTTAACACAACTACTATCTGATCCACTTTAGCACAACGTACTTCCCTGGAAGGTGAGCTCAGATTTCTTTCTGTAAGAATTAGGTAATAAAAAAATGTCCAGCTAAAGCACATTTCACAGTAGTGCTCAAAAACATCCTTAAAAATGTAATTGTGCTTTGCTTTGTAAAATGAGACACCAGTAAGATAGTGCCACACAAGACTAATGCAAAAGGGAGTCTGGTCGAGTCTCAGAGAACCAACACAAAGCACACTGATAAACATGAGCAGGAAACCAGCCCTAAGTGTCAATAGTTGAGGATACAGAAATCCGGCTCACTCAAATGGGCACAGGGACCAGACAGTGGATGTTAGCATTTCCTTTTCAATTTGCCACCGATTTTTCATTTGGTCTCAAGGAAGTTGCTTAATACCTCAACTGAGGAAACCTTCTATTTTCTACGGACCTCGTCATATATACTTAGACCTTTCAGTAGATCTAATACACTTAGTTGTCTCGTGTGTCTGCTCAGCTCCGCCATGTCTGGCTAAACTTTTTTAATAATCTAAATTACGAAAGTTTTTAATCTTTTCCCATGTTGGGGGAAAGGGGGTGTTCAGGAAATTAAATATTTCTTGTGTTGAATACAAGTCTGCCTCAGTAAGAAAATTATATTTAAATAATTGTATGATTATGGCAAGGAGAAATTAAAAACACATGAACCACAACAAATAAACTATATTCTATACACTCGAAGAACATTTAAATTTAACTGCCAAATAACAAAAAATAATTAAACCTGTAAATGCATCTGTGCAATTGAGTTGAATCCCTAAATGTTAAGTCTTCTATTGTTACAGAAAACCTGTTGTATCTTCATCTCAACTATACTCATTTCAATCTTACAGGCAGCTGCCTCATTTAAATATGTTTAATGAATGTTAGCAAGTAAGCCAGGCAGAGAACAGTGGCTATGACACTTCAGAGTTGAACACTGACATATATGCTATAACCTTCCTTACACACTTTCATCACTAACGGTAAAAACTGCATCAGTTCCACAGAGCACAAATGCCAGGTTACTGCAGAAAGTTATCATCTGCAGTTTATAGTTTTGCTGAATCAGAAGGATGAAGTGGTAAATAAATACAACCAAAAAGAAAGTCACAAAACACAGAACTTAAGTGCTCTTTATGTGGTCACATAAACACAACAGACAGTGGTGAACCCTCCTCAAACGAAATTTAAGTAGCAATTATCATGAAACCAAAAGAATGTATAGCAATGATTTTGACCTGTAATTCTTACTGGATGTACTGCATCAATGGCATACTTTAGCTTTACTTTCGTAATGTGCTGCTGAGCTAGGAACATGGATGTAATTATAGTTGCTGGCTTCTCTCTCTGAAATCATGCAGAGGTAAACTGCTATTAGTGAACATGCATACTACAAATAATCATGTTTTGACGATATAGGTAAAGGAGACCAAAATAACTGAAAGCACCAAAAAGAAAGCCAAGGACAGCAATAATAAAGATCATGCCAGAAAGCACATCAAAGTCACTTATGGCTGCCACTAATTTGCTGCAGGCCAAAAGTTCGTTTCACTCACATGAGCAATAACATTCACATTATAAAACAGAAGCTTCTTCAAAATATGGACGAGCTTAGAGGCCTCAGATTTCTCACTTTTCAACAAATGTGTGAGAACATTACCTGCCACGCATGTTCAAATATTTACTTTGTGTAGCAAAAAAAGAAGTGTCTTCAACTCATAAATCTGTAAGACACTTTCATTTTGATACCGTTATCTGGGTTAAAGCTGTGCCCAAATCATACTTTTGTGGTTTCCAAGATGAACCTCTTAAGTCTTCTGACAGAAATAAACTCTTGAATTGCATAATTTTTTTTCACTTCTACAAAGACTTTGAACTGCCTGCAGAAGTACTGCCCATGCTACCCAAACACTTCATATCAACAAACACTATACTAATAATCTTCACCATTTCTTACAAGTGACTATGTACTTTTGTAATTAAATATTCAAAGACTACTAAACACGCTGTTCAATATGGTTCTGTGGACAGACAGCAGTCTACTTAAATCAGAAATCTTCACATTACATGAAAAACGCTTTTAGACATTTTTGCTTCTGAAGCCTACGCATTTATGCACATTGACAGTCAAAACTGAAAACTCATAACTGTGTCTGAAGAGTTTTGAAATCCAAAAACAGGTAAACAAAAATTGCCATTTAAAAAAACTATGAACTCACTAATAAAATTAAAAGGAATGATTGGTCTAAACAGAATTCATAGGAACACGATCTGTGGTCCTAGAACTTCTTAGCGTCAGAGAGGTTTAAAAATTATCCTGTTTGCATCAACAGCAATGACAGCATCAGAACAAGTCCCATCTACTGAACTCTCAAAGAGTACCAGGCATTCCCAGCACAAGCCAGTAAACTAAACTCACCCTTTTAAGATTATACATATGTTTTAGTTTGTTCATTTTCTTTCAAACTGGTAAAATTTAATCAAAACCTATTTACTTTCTCTCTTCGTAAAGTCTAAAGGATATCTACAATGTCTCATGCTAACTGGTTTAGTGTATTAAGCTTTTACAACAGCTATAAAGATTAAGAAATTCAAGTATTCACTACAATTAACAGAAAACTGTTTTTCTAAAATAAAACCTAAGCTGTTTTCCAGGGTATCCACTATGGACAGTCATTTTGATAGCTATCACAAGAAACAGAAAAAGTTAAAAATCTAAGTACCGACAAGCATGACAGCAGTATTTCTCCATTGGCGGTAGGTTTTGGTGCCAGAGGTAGGATACACAAATACAACAGTTGTAAAGAATGTCTTTCCATGCTTGTGAAAAAATATTTTCTCACCTATAAACCGAAACACCTCTAGAATGTATGTTCAGAATATATTACCACAAATTAACAGAACAAATCAGATTAATGCTTTGTTTTATCTAGCAGTAAGAAAGAGCCGAGAATCACAGTCTGCAGGTTGGAATGCAGCTGTAGTGTGTCAAGTACTGCTTTAGCACAAAGACTCCCCACTAACGTTTGACATTGCACTGTACACCTCGATCTCAACAGGGATGAAGGTTTTGCTGTGCTTGGTGCTGAAGTACAGGAGGACACTAATTTCAAAAACCGGAACTCTTTCTCATTGCAGACACTAAGTATCAAATCTGTGTAAAAGCATTTCTAGAAGCAGCAAGGTAAAGCAGCATGCTTATAAAAATAACTGTTGTTTCACTTAAGTAGGCAGGAGACAGCAAGTTATTTTAAGAGGAAAATAATGTGAAACACTTTTTGCATTCATCTTCAGCAAGAGCCCTTTAACACAGCAGAATCACAGGACATCCTGCTATTTTAATAAGATACATTGGTTTTGATGAAGAACATCACCTCTCCTGAGATACGAGACCGTAGTACAGAAATCCACAGAGAATGAGACAAGGAATCACTTGCTACAAATAGTCTTATAAAAAAAAAAAAAAAACAAAAAAACAAAAAAAAACACAATGAACTACTTTTCAAAACTAACTAATTAGTTTCCTTCATGTTAGAATCAGTTTCACTTTCTTCCCATACAATCCACTGTAAAGTTATATTTACAAATCCTGGCAAGGACTGTTCTAAGATATCAAAAATAAAAACAAAACCAAAAAATCCCCAAACCAAAACCACAACAAAAGGTAAGTCCAATAAAATTTCAAAGGACAACAATTTTTTGTCACAGTATTTGGATTTAACGTAACACAAACACAAGATAAATTCAGACTCCAAAGAACTGGCAGTATTCCTCAGGGGTTGAGGTAGGGGAGGCGGGTGAAATAGTGTGCACAAATATATTTGAGCAAACTGACCTTATACACTTGCTATTTTGAGAAGACTCATTCTGTGCAGTTCCAAAAGAAATCTGTTCACTGAATTAACTGATTGCAAATGAAGATGACAATATCTCAGTATAGAAAATCGGCACAATGGTTCTCTTGATATTTTTTTTCTGTATAAATAAACTTCATAGAGATTTTGTGTGTCTTTTTTTTTTTCCCCCCAAATCTTTCATATTAATGTCTATGAAAATAAATAAGGAAATCGTTTTGCCTTCGGTCCCAAGATCTGTTCCCTGGAGGTTTAAATTTTGCAATCTCAGTTGATAATCCTCTTCATTCTGTTTTTTTAAGCATAGTAGAGTTGATTTAAGTTGTACATCTAGCATAGGTCTGATCTTCCATAGAGCTCAATATAAAATCTAGACCATAAACACTAAATTGTATTGTCTACTTCACAAAAGTAATTACTACTGAGCAGAGTGGAACAGTTAAAATCTCATTACAAATCATTAAGAGTATAATACCCAATGACTTCAAATCTTAAAACACAAAGGATAATATAGACCTTTGAGAGAGAAGGAGGAATTGGGGTAACTACAGTAGGGAGATACAGGTGACAGAAAAGCCTATAGGAAAGCATTTGTTAGCCTAATAAAAAGACCACTTAATTCTGAATCTTGCACATTTAAGGAAACCCGTAGTAACCAGAAAAGATATTGAGAAAAAAGATGCTGTAAAGTTACAGCATATGAATAAAAGCACCATCTTTCAACACAAAATCATAGAGTCATAGAATGGTTAGAGTTGGAAGGGACCTTAAAGATCATCAAGTTCCAGCCTCCCTGCCATGGGCAGGGACACCTCCCACTAGACCAGGTTGCTCAAAGCCCCATCCAGCCTGGCCTTGAACACTTCCATGGATGGGGCAGCCACAGCTCCTCTGGGCAACCTGTTCTCGTGTCTCACCACCCTTACAGTAAAGAATTTCCTCTGAATATCTGATCTAAATCTCCCCTCTTCCAATTTAAAACCATTATCCCTTGTCCTGTTACTACATTTCCTGACGGAGTCCCTCTCCAGCTCATCAGCATGTTACACTCTCAAGTTGAACTGCACACAGGCTTCACTTACATTCTAGCTTTTGCATAACAGTCAAAAAATACTCAAAATTATCAGGAAAAGTTTCAAGAACTTTTCAAGGAAAAGTTTTCAAGAGGAATGGCATGCCTCTGTACAGCAGCTCTGCAGCTTTTGACAGCAATGAGCACTTTTAGCATATTTGCCAACTCGTCCATTTTTTTTTCCCATTGGTCTGATGACATGAGTAGCAGTAGCTTATTGCCCATTATATGGCTTACAGAAATCCCAGACCACTGTCCTTGTCACATGCAGACAGGTTGTAAATTTTAAATGCAGGGAATTCAAAATGTGGAAGAGATGATAGAACTGTTGTGCAGTACTGAATCACTGATGTAGACTCCCACAGATTTTGGACTTCAGGGAAGTCTTCCCCAGCTCTGCCACATAAATGGTGCAACTGAACTGCCAAGCTCCTTCTCATGTTTTCTGTAGCCATTTTACTACAATATCTGTGCTGCAAGGGACAGCAAGTAACACCTCATTTCTACCTTCTGTTGCACAGCCTAAGGCATGCAGAAAACACACACATGAACTTTCCAGACTAGATGTCAAATGGGCCGAGCCCTGTGAATCCACACATCATGAAACCAGGCCCACAGGAACTGGGAGTCAAACATGGTAAAGCAGCAGCCTACTGTCTGTTCCACACCAGACCTCCAAGTAGAAGTCACAGAAGATAGTCAACTCCAGCTGCTGCAAGTGTTACCACAGCCGTGCAGGTGCTCTCTGCTCTTAAAAGAGAGGAGAGGAAGCGGACTCTACTCTTCCCAACATAACTACCATCTGCTTTTGCTCAGATTTCTTTCTTCCTTGCAGTCTTACCAATTATCCATCCACTGTTCCACAGTGAATGACAAGTGAACTCTTTGAATGTACTATTTTAGTTAATTCAGCAAGAGCCAAAACTCAGCAGAGACTTGAACTGCAAGACACAAAAATACCTTAAAATTTTACTGAAGACATTTCTCTGTTTCCAAAAACTCCAAAAGCTAGATGCTGACAGTCACTAACCTGTATGCCAGAGGTCTCTTTTGGTGTCTAAAAATATCTCAGTAGCTGTAGGCTGGCATACAAACTTTATATAGCACAGGTTAAGAACAGCAGTAACATCACACCATAGCTACATACAGCATTTTCTCTCAAGTAAACAAAAATATGCAGGAAGGGAACAGAGGAGACAGGCTGTATGTACAGACAGTTGCTTGTGGTAATAATCCACTTTATAGCAACAGACAACAGTGTTACTTTTTTGCTGTTTTCTTTTAGGCCAGATAAAATGTTTCCTCGGAGTTTTCTTTAACATCCATGAGATTATCACAGTTGGTGCAACAGATGTTGGTCTCTAGGAAGAATGGCCTGATCCTGTAAAACCTGCTTTCTCATGTGCAGACCCTTTGAAATCAGTGGGATTTATGTAAATAGGGATTTGCAGGATTAGGTCTACAGTCTAGAGAGTCTGCAGTTCTTCAGTCATACGTGTTCTAGTTTTGTTGCCTGGGAACCCAGTACACCAGAATAGCTCCTGAACAGGCTGAGCATCCTTTAAAGAAGCAGCACAAACGTGAACACAGTCCCTGCAACACAAATACAGGACTTCATACTACTGTAAAACAACCCTTCTTAAGTCAAAAAAAAGTTCAAAGAGATCAGACCTGATCCATATTAATGTACAAAATACATGAAGAATGCCCCTTGTATTTACAAAACTAAGAGGGGAGGTATGGGGGGAATAAATTAAGACTCTTTTCTTTCTCTGCCCACCCCTCAAATGGAATACAACATTTGATATGCATATTGTCCTTTCCCAACATCAAAGCCTGGAACTGCAAACATTTTGTATACAGTAACTGCATTACCATGGAGATAGCAGAAGAGAGACTACTATTCAGAAGTCAACAGACCTGTCCAGTGCAGGGTTTTCAAAATTGGTGCCATTGGCAATGGAGATAGCATCTTCCACCACCCCCTCCACATACCCTCTCTTGGAAGCACTCTGTTCCACCTCCTGCCCACTCTTCCCTCGTCCCACATGTGTTACCTTCTCTCACCTTACCCATTCCCCACATCCCCCCAGGTTCTGGCAGGAGCTGGGCTGCTGCTGCATGGCCACTGAGCAGTCAAACGGTGACAGACTCCAAAAAATCTGAAAAGTGGCAGCTGCCTCTGAGGAGACATTTACTCTGGGAAGCTGAGAAATCCTGGCACATTTAGTCATCACCTATGGTGCTCAGTGATGCAGCAATTCTACCACTCAGGTGCCTGCCACCCAGGTAATGAGAAATACACCAGCATGGCACTTCTGAGGCCTCAACTCAAATAGTATAGTCAGTTTTGGGGCCTTCGCTCCAAGAAAGACAATGAGGTGCTGGAGTACCTCCAAAGAAGTGCAACAAAACTGCCAAAGGGTCTAGAGAAAAAGTTCTGTGAGGAGCAGCTGAGGGAACTGGGGTTGTTCAATCTGGAGAAAAGGAGGCTGAAGGAAGACCTTACCAATCTCTACCAGCTATCTGGGAGGAAGCTGTAGTGAGGTGGGTGTCGGTCTCTTCTTCCAAGTAACAAAGGATAGGACACCAGGAAATGGTCTCAAGTTGCACGAGGGGAAGTTTAGGACGGATATTAGGAAAAATTCCTTCACTGGAGCTGTTGTCAAGCATTGGAACAAGCTGCTCAGGGGTGTGGTTGAGTCACCATTTCTGGAGGTGTTTAAAAGAGGTGTAGATGTGGTGTCTATGGACATGGTTTAGTGGTGGACTTGGCACTGTTAGTTTAACGGCTGGATGCAACTATTTTTAGGGTCTTTTTCAACCTAAAGGACTCTATGATTCTATGTGCTATTTTCAAATAGCTCATGTACTACCAGTGATATAGAAACCAGCCTTGAGAGCCAAAGTAAGGCATCGTTGTCAATAATACACATAATAACTAGGATTCGTGGCAAACACCATTTACTCAAACTGGAAACTACATATCAAAAACCACATCAATGGCCATAGTCAGACTCACATGCTTATATTATTATTATTAGAAAATAAAACACATTAGAAAATATAACTGAGAGAAAATGAGACTGCTATGGTTACTTCAATGGGTATACTTTTCCAGAGTAGGTCCACAACATCCTCTGGGAAACCACAGCAGCAGTGTACATAAAATGACAGGAAGATGCCACATGAATGCAATTTTGCTGTTTTCAGGACCCACAGACCTCAGTGTGATATCTTTATGCACACTGCTTGCTCAGACCTCACCATGATATCTTTATGTATCACTGTGTTGTGTTACACCATCAAGGCAAACTTCAACAGAATCAAATTTAAAACTTCTAGAGCATATTTGCAAGTTATAAGCAATGTGTAGATTAAACATTAAATTCTGTTCTCTGTGTTTTGACACCTGTTTATAGGGCATTACAATGGAAGCCAGGCACTTCATACACACATTTGCTACAATAAAACTGTCATTAATTGCTGCTTCTCAAAATAAAAAACGTAACTATTACTGTTCAGTGGTCATATTTACATGTTGTGATATTATTACTTCATAGTGTCTCTTCTTAACTGCTCCTGTTGGTCTGACACAGGCTGCCTATTGGTGGTAAGAGAAGTGTCATGACCACAGAGAAGACGAAATTTAAGAAAAAGTCTATGTATAGCCCAGTCTGTAGGTTCCTCACCAGATGGAATGGGGAATTCTGTGTTAATGCTCGTCCTACTGTGAAG
>VXBW01003668.1:0-17438 GCA_013400375.1 Thinocorus orbignyianus
CAGAATCACCTCCCTTGACCTGGAGAACCATAGATGGGGGGGACTCACCTTGCCGGTCAGCTGAGTGCTGGGGGTGGGAGTGGTAGAGGGTCTGCTGGCTCTGCCGGATGGCGGCCGTCAGCGGGAGGTCAGCCTGCATCACCCACTCCTGATTGCCGTTCAGCACCGTCTCCCCAGGCATGGCCAAGGAGTGACGCTTGGGGACGTCCTTGGTCAGCGTGGCCAAGGACTGCTTGGCCTAGGGAAGGACACAAAAGGTGGTGGTGATGGTGGTGGAGGGGAAAAACCATAGGAACATCTCCCAGAGCAGCAGAACCACCAGCAACACGCTGCAACAAAACCACCCTCCCCTTTGCAACTAAAAACCCAAATTGTGGTGCTCCCTGTGCTGAGAAGATCCAGCTCGTTTTAGCGATGGATTATTTTTTTCTGCCAATATTGCAATAATGCAACGATGGCAGCAAACAAACACTTAAATGCAATATGGCAATAACTTATTGAACAGCAGAGGCACAGGGCTGGCCCCAGAGTCATGCCCGCTGTGGTCTCCAGCTCACCATGGCCAACTCGGCCTCCAGCTCCTTCATGCGGTTGTCTTTCAGGTCCAGCTGGGAGCGCAGGGCACTGGCGTGGTCCGTTGCCTCCTTGGCTTGTCGCCGCAGCTCCCACTTCTCCCGCTCCAGGAGGTCCTTCTCCTTCGCCAGGGCTTTGACCGCATCCTCGCTCTCCTGCTGGGACAGGGTAGCCGTCAGGAAGGGGAAACCCGTGTGCCCATGGGTCTTCCATGTGCCCATGGGATTTCCAGGAAGGTTGAAATCCACATGAAGGGGAAGACCTCTCTGCCATCAGACCATTGGGGTCCACCTGACTGCAAGTGGCACCTTTGCGTGTCACAAGACCCCTGTGCTGGCAGGGACAGGGGCAGGGAGATACGTGATGTGGCCAGTCCCCCCAAGAGGGATGCCCACTGTTCAACCTGCTCAAAATTACATTAAGTTTCCCAGCTCTGGCTCACTGATCCAGCTTCACAGAATGGTTTGGGTTGGAAGAGACCTTAAAGACCATCCAGTTCTCATGGGCACAGGACACCTCCCACTAGACCAGGTTGCTGAAAGCTCCATCTAACCTGGCCTTGATTCCTCCAGTATCTATCCTTAACCTGCTGCAGTCCAGCCTTTGCAAGAGCTTCGGTGAGGTTTTTTTAACCCCATTGCAATCCAGGTTTTGTCACTCACACCATTGCCAACCCCGCCTGGGTCCCCTGAACCCCCCTGGTCCTGGGCTCCCACACTCACTTTCCTGTGCTGCTCGTAGTTGCGGATGAAGTCGCGGAGCTGCTCCTCACGGCTTTCCAGCGTGGCATACAGCTGCTGCATCTGGCTCACCAGGTCCGTCTTCTCCGACTTCAAGCGCTTGCGGTCGGCTTTCATGGCTGGGGGGAGAGAAGACAACAGCTCAAGCCCCCTTTCCTCCATCTCTTTTAGTTTTGAGGGGATAAAACATAAGAAGTACCAAAACGACAACCCCAGGGGCTGGCCTGGGAGAAGACACCCAACTCACCCCTATTGCTGCATCCCTCAAAACACCAAACATCGCCCACCTTCCACGGGGCAGCTCATCCCCTGGAAAAGGGAGATTTCGGAGCAAAACCACTGCCACAACCTCGGACCCCATGCAGGAAAAAACCTGCTGCTCCTTCCCTTTGCAGGATAAAATAAATGACAACCTGGCTTTATTTTTAGCAGCAAAGCAGATTCCTGCAGCGCTCCCACCAGCCCAGGGCACGGCTCACCCCAGCGTGTCCACCCACCTTCCAGATCAACGATGCTGCATGGGGGACCAGGAGACAGAGCAGGAGGGCTAGGGGTTTGGGGGCACCACGGGATGTGAGATGAAACCAAGACCTTTGGTGTTTTCCCTCTCCCCACTCCCCAGTGGGGGATGCTGGCTGAGCACCGACACAGGGACAGATTGCTGGAAGTCTGGTAAAGCCCGAGAGACTTATAGAAATATGATGTAGCACAAGGCACATGGATAATTTCTGTTCTTTAAGTGCTTTACCCAGCCTCAAATCTGGTCCTTGGCATTGCTCCCTGCTCCAGATACACCACCCACACCCCCACCCCCATCAAAATCATACCTGATTTAGGCATCGGGACACAAATATTCATCAGATTTTTCATCATAGGAAGGATTTTGCATACATTTTCCGCCCTGAGGAAGTGCTGCTCTTGAGGGAGCCCCCACAATACACTTGCTGAACTACAAGCAGCACAGCCCTGCAAGTCACTCCTCCGTATGAAAATAAAAACCCACCCAAAAAAGCCACCAAGAGTTGTCTGTATTACAGAAGACAACAGCACTAGCCCAAGTGGGATGTGTCTCCATGCACGCTCATGGGTCCAACCTGTTCCTATTAAATCAGAGGGTCCACGATGAGCATTTCAGCCCCACGCTGTGTTTCCCAAGAATCTAATAATGAAGTATCACCCAGCACCATGTACCATGTCCCACCATAACTGAAAACAGCTCCAAAATAACTGAACTAGCCTCCAAAAGAGGCTCTACAGAACTCGTTTCAACCACCTCCTGCATCCCAGCTGGGCTCATTGCAACAACTGGTATGAGGAGAGATTTACTGGGGTAGGAACTTACTTTTGTGCACAGGTATTAACATATCTTCATGCTGGGAACATGCAGAATAAAACAAGGGGTTGGGATAGAGCATTGAGGAAGGGAGAGGGCTTGCAGGTTGAGGGAGAAAAAGCTTAGGGAAAATAATCAGCCCAAATAACAGGAGGAGGAGGAGATGTTTGGGACAACAGAGATTTTTGCCTGTTTAACACCATGAGATGCAGCTCTTTGAACCAATTACTCTGCAATTAAGCACCAGAGGTAAAGCAAAACCCAGAAAAACAACGAACCAGCTAAGAAATGCCACAACAATTCACATCACCCCGTGATAGGGAAGCTCTTGTGATTTTTCCTTGCCCACATTAATGAACGTGACTCCTGCTGGGACAACTCAGCCCCTTCCAGCACTGGGACTTTCCTTATTTTTTTTTTTTCCCAGTTTGGGAAATTACTACAGAAACCTTCTAAAAATAACCCTTCCCAGTCAGGGTCAGTCTCAGCCCATCCCTGTAGGATAATACACTGCTGAAAACCCCTCTTATTTATAAGCCCTTGAATACTTTGTGATACACACACATATAGATATATTTATTTTCCTTAAGGATACCAAGAGGCTCTTATAAAAGTTTAAAGTCACATTTACACTCTCTGATGCTGGAGGCCGCAAAAAGCTCCTAATGAATTTAATTAAATTGTGGGTCCCCTATAGCATACAACCTGCTTTAATTAGGTGGCACCGTTTAGGGTCCTTACAGATTTCGGGAAAACACTACATCACTTGCCCAAACAAAGCATAAACCCCTCAGAAATACTAACAGGAGGGAATTCTACCATCTCCCAAGGTCAAATCTTTACCAATATTCACACCAACCACTACAAACTGCAGAAAGATGATGGACTTGGGGTATTAAAAGAGCGGTTTTCTTCCTATTAACCCAGTGGGACAATTCACCATTTGTTTCAGTTCATACTGGAGAGATTTGCTAAAATTAATGCACTTTTTTTTTTTTGCCTCCTCTATTACCACCCGCTCTTCCGACTCCAAAACCGATTAGCTCCTGAGCTTAAAGAAGATTTATCAGTCATTTGAGAACTTCATTCCAAACCTAATTAATAGGAAATTAATTGAAAGGGGCAGGAGAAAAAAAATAAATAAAAAGTTATGCAGAAGTGAGCAGTCGGGGCTGGCAGCAATTCCTGGACCACGCACCGCTCGCTGTGCAGCTTAATACATCCTTAAGCAAACAAGCCCCGCTAATTACTCAGCGAGGGAAAACGAGCCATTGCCATCCACGGTGTGACGGCAGGGGCAGCCAAGGAGGAATAAGATGGGTTTTGACTGGCCGTTCAAGAAGGTGAAATAGTTTTTTTAATTTATTCTGATGATCCAGGCCAGAATATCCAAAAAAATCCTCTTCCAACAGAGGGCTCTAGCAAAACCTCCAACCTGTTTGCAAACCCAAGACAGCAAGAAATCCTAAACCCTTACCGTGAGGAGGAAGCATTTATCTCACACAGCTCATCTGCATTATTTATTTTCCCCTCTTACCCAAAGCGCACGGCAGAAGTAGAGGAGGAACCCACCAGACCCCTGGGACTCAGCACCATCCAGCGATGGGAGGGATGGGTCAGGACCAGCAGTGTGACACCCCCAACCTCCTCCCCAACTCTCAGTGTCACCCCCCCACATCTCCATCCACACCATTAATCCTGCACCAGGTCAGTCTGCACTCCCGTTACTTGAGCTTTCACCTCCTGCCACACGATCCATCCCCCCGAGCACCTCTCCTTCAGGAGGAGGAGGATGATGACGGACACAGGGCAGTACCAGGACCTCCTCCACGCTGGGCTCCTGCCAGCCAAACCTATTAAAATCCCTCCCCAACACCTTCTGTTTCCAGCTTTACCTAATGAGCTCACACCTAATTGCTCCAATGCACCAACCCAAGGGGCAGCAGCATGGAAACCACCCAGTGATGCCGCCACCAAAGGTGCTACCACCCCCTGGCCCCTGTGTGGCCTTGGCATCTAACAACTTCTGGATAGAAATCAGCTACCACCTGCTAAAAACAGGCATTTTACCCCCTAAAATAGGGGCTGCTGTGAGTACCGTGCCCCACTTTGAAAGTAATAATAACAAAATGAGTGAAAATGAGGTGGTGGCGGTGTCTCGCCCAGGGTTGCTTGGAGGGCATACAGATAATTAGTTTGACTACCTTGGTAATGTGATATTAGATGAGAAATGATTGATTCACTTTTTCATCATAGAACTAGCAGCTCTGCCTGGCTTCCCCCTCCCAGGATGGAGCAGCAGAGCCCAAACAGCAGCAGTGGACACAGCCCACCTCTAACCTCCTTCCCATCTGCTTCTGAGTACTTCTGCTGCCCTGTACAAATGAGATTTCTCATGCCAGGAATGGAATCAGAGCTGACTTTATCACTTACTGATTAATACACTTATTTTCTAACCCTGAGAAAGGCATCCTCAGGGGGCACCACTCAAGCCTCTGCGATGCCCTGCACAAGAGCAACACGTAAATCCATCCTGTCCCATTAACATTCACTTAATTTCTCCTGATTCTCCATCCCAACCATGAAATTCAATATTGTCACTATGACTAACCCATAAAATCAGTCAGCCCCACGCAGGAACTGCACAGTTGCTCCTTGCTTTCTGATTAAATAGGTGCACGCTCCCCCGGTGAGGCCATCACTATCTGCGGTGAAAGTCTTGTTGGTGAAGACATCAACATTACACGGCATGGGGCAGAGCCATCACTCAGTCCTGGGCACACAGAGGTTCAGTACAGGCAGGAAATTTGAGTGTAATGTCAAATTTCAGGAAATAACTAGAGGAGGTATCTGCCTTGGGGGAATTTACCTGGAAACACTCTGCTTTGAGGCCAAGAAGTTTCCAAACCAGACCCAACAAGGTGGTCAACGACTTCCACGGTGATTTTATGGTGGTTTTCTGTACAGAGTCCCATGTCGCTTAGGTGGAGAGGGCTTCCTCAGTTGGGTCCACCTGCCAGGACACTCCAGCTTCTGGGAGGCCCACCCTCTGGGACGTCCCATCTCCTGAGATACCTATCTGCTGGGATGCCCCATCTTCTGGGATGCCCATCTGCTGGGAGTCCCATCTTCTGTGGTGTTCACCTGCTGGGATGCCCCACCTTCTGGGATGCCCCACTTTTGGGACACCAATCTGCTGGGATGCCCATTCACCCAGAAACGGTCCCATCTTCTGGGACATCCATCCATCCATCCATCCATTTCTTTGCTACCCACCCTGTTGCTGCACCTCAATGGTGCTGAAGGTTTCTGCAGGAGGTTTGTCCCAGCCCAAGTGCCATCGCCAGGGGGTCTCAGCTCTGAGCCATGGGTTTGGGAGGGAGGAGACCAGCCTATAACACATTTGTGGAACAGACATGAAGTCAGTTCGCTCCTTCCTGAGCAGCAGAGAAAGCCAGCCCAAGGTCTCCAGCTTGGCACTCAGAGAGGGAACAGAAAGCAGGTCTGCTCTCTGTGTGATAATCCCGCAGGCGAGCTCCAGTCTATTGGGATAAACCTTCCCAGGAAGGGGGTTTCTGCCATTAGCCCACATGTTCATGGATGTCACCTAACCAAGAGGTTCCTTCAGTCCCCCTGGTGCTTAGGCATGGCCTCTGCCCGCAGCAGGACCTGGCAGTAATAAAGCTGGTCTGCAACTTCTCCCATCGGAGATTTCCACATCGGAAAACCCAGACCACATCCATCCCCTTTCCGGCCAGGGAAAACACAACTGCGTTAACACCGTGGGCACGATCTCGAGTCCCAGGCAAAGGAGCAGAGAGCAATATGATGCAGCACAACTGGATTTCATTCGGACGTTAACTGATTAAAATAGAAGCACAAGAGATGGCACCAGCCCAGCAAAAGGAGCAATAAGAACGCCAAAAAGCACATGCTGCCAGGGATGCAGAAACTGCTTGATTTACTCCTGCAGAGCATCCCATCCCGCTCCGGATCCCGGCTCCCTCCCTCTGCAGCAAGGGCTCGTCAGCACAGCGCCGGGGAGATGCTGCACAGGCTTCATCCCTGGCTTCACTCTCGGAACAGGGCTGGAAATGCCCTACCGAGGAGGGAAATGAACCCACCCTCTTCCCCATCCAGGCTGTCACAAACCAAACCCTCTGCTGCCCAGCAAAACCAAGGCTGTTAAAACTGCCAGAGCCCCCCCAAAAGCAAACCCCGCCAGCAAACCCTCGCTGCTTCCCTCTGCCTTAAGGCTCGGGCAGCCAATATCTATCTGAACCAGCTGCATCGTGCTTCCAGGGCTCAGTGCCAGCACCGACAACAGATTTCCATATAATTTATCCGCTAATGACATTACATGCAACCCAACACGGGTTGGGTGCTGCTGCAGGCGCAAGGATGCTGCAGCCCATGCTGCCAGGAGCAGGGGCATCCTTCAGCAAGGACTGCGGGGGGCTGTGCAGGGATGCAGGCTGAGAGGTGGGCTTGGGAAGATGCTCCCTGGCTGCTGGATGGCACCAACACCCAACCCAAAGAGCACATCCAGGTTTTCCCAAGCTCCCTGCACTGCAGCTCCTTCACACAGAGCCATTATTTCCCCAAACGCCTCGAACAGCCAGTACATTTCTCCTGGCAGAACCATTCACCAGGCGCAGTCACAGCCGTTTTTCCTCCCACTTTGGCTACGTTTCTCTACAGAGAATTTTTCATGGAATGGAAAAAAAGGATTCCCCACCACCACCACTACCCTCGCCCGCCCCTTCCAGCTGCTGATCCTGTTTCCACATCACCCGTCTCCGTATCCGCCGCCGTGCTCAGCCTGCTCTGCCGCCACCAGCCCAGCTCCCGGGGTCGGATCCAGCAAGGTCAGCTTTCCCAAATTACATAAAAAGCTTCCCAACATCACACGGGAGGGAAAGGAGAGTCAGTTTTTAAAACTTTCTTCCTATGTGCCTTTCCAAGCGCAAGCTGAGATTCCCTCTTCCTAGAGCCATCATGCCTGCAGAGAAGTCCTTGAAAACCCATCCCAGTGGCTCACATGGCAGCCACTAGAAGCCCAGTAAAAAACCAACATTATATTCTGTAAATACTCATGATCATTCTCAAGCCAAACTCATTTCTCCTCTGTACTATCCTCCACAGAAGTGCGTATGACCTCACTGCAGCTCCTTAGATGACTTACTATCCTTGTATTTTTTTGCAAATAGTCTTAAAAATCGTTCTGCTCTACCATATTTTGCATCTATCAGCATGTCCTCCTCCCCATCCATGCAGAGCAAATATGCTCTAATTAAGGCTTTTCTTCTCCAATTACTGTTTTATAAACCCAGAGCATTTCCTGCTGCACTGCATGACACCAAGGCAGGGAGGGGGAGAAGATTTGGAAGATATTTTGGCTGTTAATAAATTACAGGGATGCTTTTGCAAATCAGAGTGTGATAAAATTAAAAGCACCTGTATTGGGACAGTTCTCCCTGGGTTTTTCCTCAAATCCCCCACCCAAATACAGCCTCAAGCCCAATTCTCTGCCCTCCCTGGACATCTCACTATCCTGGGGGTGGGGGGAGATGAGGTGGGATGGGGGTCGGGCCCCCCCCTCACTGCTGCTCAGCCGCTGAGACTTGAGAACTTTTGACAGCCTCTCCTCATAATCCCCAAACGTGAGCTGACAAGTGGAAGCTACACACGGTATGTTGGGGATTTGAGATGATATTTAGAGCTGCGGCGCTGCCAGGGTTTGATGTGTGGAAGCTTTTCCCCTGATCAGGATCATCCCCCAAGCTCCGGCGAACACACTGTCCTGCCGAGATTTAGTGCCAGCTCGATTTCGGGGAGAAAAAAAGCTGCAGTATTGCATTTCACCCTGCAAATCCCAGCCCCGGGAAGAAGAACCCAACCCTGACCACTGTGGGGTAAGAAAACCAAACAAATCACTGCAGGAAGAAAGGAGGACACCCCATGCATCATGGCCTGGAGGAGACCCTGCACATGGCTTGGAGGATTCCCTAGACATCCATCTCCTGAAGGAGACCCTGCACATCATCGCTTGGAGATGACCCCGCGCATCATGGCCTGGAGAAGACCCTGCACATGGCCTGGAGACGACCCTAGACATCATCTCCTGGAGAAGACCTTGCACATGGCCTGGAGGAGTCCCCAGACATCATCTCCTGAAGTAGACCCTGTGCATCATGGCCTGGAGAAGACCTTGCACATGGCCTGGAGAAGTCCCTGGACATCATCTCCTGAAGGAGACCTTGCACAGCGCCTGAAGAAGATCCTGCACATCGCACTCCCAATAACCCCACGTGGGATAAGGCCAACTGCACTCACCAGGAAACTCGCTGTTTCCCTCCTAAAAGACTCTGAGGGACTCCAATCCAACCCGCCCCCACCTCGCAAAGCTTCCCAGCTGCATTTCAGCTGCTCTCTTGGCTCGGGTCTCCAGCCAGACGTGGAGCAATTAACTTTGTGATGCTGCAAACGCCTCCCACACCCCGTTTCCCAGCTCCAGTCCATCCCAGCTCCGCACCGCTGGGGCAGGATCAAGGGGGAGGACACCTAGGGAGTGCTGCCATGCAACCAAGCCCCCCCTCCCCACTATACACGATCCAGATAACAGGGACAGCTTTCCCTCTCTTCTTGAACTAAATGATTGAAATTTCGGGGTCCTGGCTGCACGAGAAGAAGGATGCACAGCCCTTACCCTGCAGAGCCTCCTTGGCGCGGGCCAGCTCCTGCTCCTTCTGGGCTAGCTGCACCTTCAGCTCGGTGGCCGAGAGGACCTCCGGCGACTTGCTGCCGTGCGTCTCCTCCAGGTCCTTCGTCAGCATTTCCTTCATTTGCCGGAGCAGGTGAACCTCCTCCTGCAGCTGGGCCACCTCCTCCCGCAGCAGCGCTGGAGGAAGAGGAGACACAATGTGAGGAAGTCAGCGACGGCTCCCGCTGCAAACTCAAAACCCCCCCGGGGGGGAAAATGCTGCTGGGATGACACCCCCCCGCTCCTTCTCTCCACTTGCAAACCTGTTCTGTACAGCACAAAACCCCTCAGCAATTCCCACTGGGCACCACAGGAATGAAGGAGGAGGAGGAGGAAGGAGGGATGTGATGGGGAAAAGACCACCTGCGGAGCATTAGTTGGGTTTGGCATTAAAAAATTAAAAATGAATTTAAAATACTTAAAATAAATCAATAATGAAACAATAAAAAATTAAGTAATACTAGAGAATGGTGATAATAAACCAAGAACCACCTTCCCAGCCCCCTGGCTACTCTGATGGCCAGTGTCCAGCCCCACTGTGCCCCTCAGGATGCTCTGCCTCCGCCTCCAGCCACCCCCACGGGTCAGGGCGTACGCAACAACATTCAACAAAAACCCTCTCCGAGGCTGGAAAGGGGAAGATGACGCTTTCACAGCTGCAGACCCAAATCTTTCATTTTTCAGATTTACACTCAGGTGACTGCTACACCCCACCCCACCCCCCCAAAAGCAGCTGGATGCTCCTCAGCCCAGGTCCCCTCCACAGTGGGCATGGGGGGAAGCTCCAGGGACCTGGTTTCCTACAGCCGTCGAGCATAATAAAGTGCTTTTCTGCTATTTCCACTCTGCACCCATTGCCCTCATCTCCCCTCTTCCAACAATACACTTTTTCACCCCGTGTGCACCACTGCCATCCTCCACACGAGCCAGACATCACGACCAAAAATGATCAAAACACATCAAAAATGACCAAAAACACATCAAAGATGACAGGATATGAAGTTTGATTTTGCTTTTGCCTCCCCCGCTTTGAGAACATGCAGAGAAAAAAAAAACCCTTAACTCATCCCAAAGGGGATTATTGATTTCTTGGGTTTGCACCATAGACCCAAAATAAATCAATCCCTCGGCAGGCACATCACAATTCCCGGAAAAATAAAATAGAAATAAAAATAAATAAATAAATAAACACACCCCAATCTTCAAAATACTCCGCTTGGGTCCTTTCCCCACCATCACCAAGCATCAGCCCAGCCTGGGAGACAGTGGCTGGGGAGGAAATAGAATGGTTTGGTTTTTTCCCCCCTTATTTTTGCTAAGGTGTGCTCCGTGTGCTGGAGCGCTTTCCTTCCGCCCCGGTTGGCGCGGCGCGGAGGGGAGGTGACGCCGGCGGTGGGATGGGGAGAGGCAGCTCCGGCCAGCAGCTGCAGAGGGAAGGCATAAAAATCTGGTTCGCATACTTGAAATGCTTCCCATCTGGAAAACTGGCAAGGCCGCACTCTGTAAATTATTTAGCAATAAAGTCACTAACGAGGAACAGCCAAGCTCCAAGGGGCTGAGGGTTTTGGCGCAATCCAAAGGGCTTTCTTGAAAGCCGTGCGAAAAAGCAAGAAGCAAGAGGTGGCCAAGGCCAAGAAAGCATCTTTCTTCCTTGTGGGATGGGAGGCTGCAGAAAGGCAGCGTTTCCCCTCCAGCCTCTGGAACACAGTGGAGGATGAGGGATTCGTCCCTATAATATGGAGAATAAATCTCCTGCAGAGCGATTGAAGGAGCTGGGACTGTTTAGCTGGAGGAAGAGGAGGCTGAGCGGAGACCTCATCACTCTCTACAACGACTTGAAGGGACATTGTAGAGAGGATGGTGCTGGTCTCTTCTCAGCGATAGAACAAGAGGGAATGGCTTCAAACTGCAACAGGGTAGGTTTCGATTGGTCATTAGGAAAAAATTCCTCCCACAAACAGTGGTCAGACACTGGAACAGGCTGTCCAGGGAGGTGGTGGAGTCCCCATCCCTGAATGTGTTGAAGAGTCGTTGAGATGTGGTGTTGGGACATATGGTGTAGGGGAGAACTTTGTAGAGTGGGGCTGATGGTTGGACTTCATGATCCCAAGGGTCTTCTCCAACCTGAATGATTCCATGATTCTATGATGTTTCTATGAATATCATAGAACTTCTTTGTTGTGAGGGTGGTGAGACCCTGGCCCAGGTTGCCCAGAGAAGCTGCGGCTGCCCCATCCCTGGAGGGGTTCAAGGCCAGGCTGGATGGGGCTTGGAGCAACCTGGTCTGGTGGGACGTGTCCCTGCCCAGGGCAGGGGGGTTGGAACTCAGTGATCTCTGAGGTCCCTTCCAACTCTAACCAGTCTGTAATTCTGTGAATATTAACAGGCAAATATTTACCAGGCAAAATCCACCCAGCACCTTCCCTGGCCGCACGAAGCCCCACACGACCCCACAAAACACCTGTGGCTGCTGCTAACTGTTCGTGTTTCTTTCTTTTCCCCCACTGGTAATTCTTTTCTACCTTTCAGGACAAGCTGCAGCAAATGTTCCCAGGGCAAATGATTAACCAGCAGAGAAGAATCCAGGCACAAGGGCAACCCATCCCAAGGGATTTCTGCGAATTGCAGTGGTTTGGTGGGAAACGGAGGAAATCTGCCCCTGGTGGGGAGCTGCAGAGGAGAAAGGAGCCCAAAGGACAGTCCAGGGGGGAATTCTGCAGTGGAGAATCCCAGAGGAGCCCTTCGGCATTGCCCAAAATGTTGATCTGCAGCTGGTTCTGACAAAGCTCCTTCTCATAAAGTGCTGCCCAACGCTGCTTCCCCAGAATCACACCGTTTCCCTCTGGTCCCAGCTAAAAAACGGTGGAAAAAACTCAAAAGCACTCCTCCTCTGAAGCATGCAGCACGGTAATTTAATCCCCAACTCAGTACTCAACTCCCAATACAGTCAGAAACTACTGAAAGATTAAAATCTGAGATCTAGAAGAAGCTATAGCTGCAATCTGGAAAGGAGGACACAGCACAGTGCTCCCCAGGCCACCAGTTGCAAGCCAAAACCTAGGGAAAAACCTGAATTATTGAGCTCAGCATCAGCCAGATACCCAAGATTCTTGCTTTTATAGATATATAATTTAAGAGATACATATACCCCACTACATAAAATGGGTTGGGCTTTGCAATATATATTTATTTGTGCAATATATACTTATTTGTGCAATATACACACTGCACAATCCATGTTTTGCATAAGATATACCCAAAAAATCGCAAAGCACAATCCACATAGCCATGGTTTAGGGTGGGAAAAAGTACCCAACACCTTTTACTGGGCTCCAGCACCAGAACCCACACCAAAGGCTCTTTTAATACATTGCAAATCATTGCGGTCCTTGCATCTCCCTCCCGGGGCTGCTGCCGATGCCTTCGCTGTAGAAACAAGGAATGGGCTTCCAGGCAAGCCAAACCCTCCACACTCTTCCCAGCATGTTTAAAAAACCCTTAAAAGGGGTTTTCTGGAAAAGAAGATGGAGTTTCAGGGAAGCGATGGGGGCTACAGCATCTCCCGTTCTCCTCAATTTCCTTTGGAAACCACTTTAATGAGCAATTTCTTGCGTTACATCAAGCTTCTTATTAGCATCTGCTGCCAACACTGGAGCAAAGCAGCCACGCCAGGCACCTGTAATTACCTTCATTTGCATAGAGGGTTCCTGTCCCATCACCACTTGTCCACCAAAATATCACACTAACGCAATTACCCCCCCAAAAAGTGGTGTGTGTGTGTCCCCAGCACTGAGTATCCACTCCCCCATCGCTCTCTTCCAAGTTTCCATCCCATCTTAACCAGCAGCTCCAGCTCCAGAGGGTCCTACAGAGAGAGCCCGTTTTATTTGCATAAATTGCATTAAAAGAATGGCTCGGCTTGAAAGGACAATTTTAACTGCAATTTTAAAACAGAGGTGGGAGAAAACCCCCGCTGCTCTGCCAACGTTAAGCACCTAAAGAAACGATGCGAGAAGCCCCATTTGCAGCCAGCTCTCAGCCATCATTACAGAAAAGTTCCAGTAACCAGGAAAATAGGGCAAATTATTCAGAAACCTCATTTCAGACTCTATTTCTTCCACGTCCAGGCAGCTTGGCAGGGATTTCCATGTGCCCTTCCCACGAGCTGGCTGAGGCCATGCCTAGAGTGGAAGCCATCAAGAAGGAGCCATACGTGGCTTCAAGTCCTCCAGAATGGAGACTGGGGCTCAGTGTCCTGCACGAGGGGCTCCACATGCACCCACAAACTGATGGAAAATATGGAGATGCAAAGCTCAATTTGCTATTTGGAGGTCCTGGTGGACAGTAAACTCTCCTTGAGCCAGCAATGTGCCCTGGTGGCCAAGAGGGTCCATGGAATCCTGGGCTGCCCAGGGAAGAGTGTGGCCAGGAGGTGGAGGGGGGTNAGCCTGATGCAAAAAGCTTCCACAGCACATTTCTGCCCCTTTTTATTTATTTTTCCTGCTATTTTTAACGTCTCTTTCTTAGGGAGGGGGGGAACAGAGAAAATTGTCCTCACACTGTCATTCCTGATCCCCCTGGGGCAAAGGGGAAGCATCACCCCGTGCAGATAAACCCCACCACACACCAGCTCATTCCAGCCCCTTCCAAATCTACCACAAGTGGGCAGTGATGAAATTAATGCAATTTGACCATTTCCTGGGCTCACTGATGAAAACTACCATTCACACCCAAATAACTGCCTGGTAATTATATTTCAGTCCACAGCATTAAATTTCCACAACACTGTCGGATTCTGCATCCTTTATGCTTTAAGCACTGATTAGTGTTAACAGATACAAGATTTTTGGCGGGGTTTTTTTCTGTTATTTTGTTGGGGGTGGGTTTTTTTTGTTTTTGGGTCGTTTGGTTTCTAGTTGAGTTTTTTGTTCGTGTTTTAAATGTGATGAAAACCTCCAGCCAGTTTTTGGGCCTGAAGTTTCCACTCCTGCTCCTGCAAATCCCATCTGGGACACCTCGGATCCACCAGTTACAGAGTGGCAAAGCTTTTTTACTGGCCTTGGAGCAGGCATCCATTTAAAAAACATCCATTTAAAAGCTGCCTTTTTTTTTTCTTCTCCCCATGTAACTCAGCTGACACAATTGCTGTACGTGTGTTTCTGTCTGCGGAGGGTACAATATTAAAAATGAATGCAGCATAAACAACAAGGTTTATGCTGGTGGAATTAGTATCTAAGGCAAAAGTTGCATTTTGTGCCGCTTGTGCAAATTTAGCAGCAAAACATTTTTTTTTTTTGCCTTCGCTGGGCACAAGTTGAGGTTTGATTTATTTTTTATCCAGGACAGCAGCAGCAGCAGCATATCAATAATTGGGGTGAAGAGTGGGCAGAAAGAAAAGCCCTGCCTGTGGACCAAGGGCTTAAAATCAGCAGTGAATCAGCCCCAAAAGTGATTTCACAGGCCCTGCACAGGGGTGCAAATGAGGGGGGAAAGGGCCAAAATGAGAAAATGCAGGATTTCTGTGCTAACAGCATCACCTAACGGCCCCTCACGCACCAAGAGCATGGTGCAACTCTTCATCCATCCTCCCTCCTGCAGAGCTTTGGACCAGGATAAATAGTGATATATATATATATATAAAATCACAGAATGATATGGGGTTGGAAGGGACCTCTGGAGATCACCTAGTCCAACCCCCATGCAGTCCATCCCGCATCCCAAAGTAGCCATGGAAGGAGGTCTCTCCAAGACCCACATCCACGCTGGCAGAGCCACGGTAGGTCCAACTCAAAGGGTCATAATAAATACATATATTTCTATGTATTATATTTAAAAAAACCACAAACATACACGTGCAAACAACTCTGTCCTGGGATGGGAAACATAAAAGTTAAAGGATAAAGGCCATTATTAGAAGAAAAGAACAATTCAAGCCCTAGGGATGATTTTAAAGAGCATCTCATCACCTTTGATCATTAAGTATCTCCCCAGCCTGGGACCTCAGTCTTCTACTGAAAGGTTCAACGTACAGTTTTCCTCTCTCAGTACATCTCTTCAAGCAAGAACTGGGAGGAAAAGCACAGATTTCCCAGCAGAGGGCTGGGTGACAGCTGGGGACAGAGCAGAGGGATCAACCACTGCCACCCCCCTGCAGCGTGACACGGGTCACACTCAAGAACACTTTTGGGTAGCCCAAAATTTGCAAAAAGACCCCGTTTACTGCCACTGCCCGAGACCTGTGGTGCAAACGTGTCCAACCTCTTCCTTCCCCAGCTGGACACCACACCGAATGCGCAGCGGCTTGAACCCAAAGCCCACGCAACATCATCTCCTCACGGGGGATGACCCCGAGGGCCCAGAGTTTGTCCCTTCGCACCCTCAGCCAAGTCCTGCTGCTGCCCATCCCAGCTACAGCCTCAGAGGAGCTGTTGGCCACTAATGCTCCCCTGTGGGGGGTGGGGGTGGGGGGGGCACAGGACATTCAGGTCCCTCAGCTACCACAGGGGAATTCTGGCTCCGTTATTTCCATCTTTTAAAGAAGGAACCTGTAGACTTCACCCCTTGCCACCACCACAACACTGCACGTGAGCTGTCACATGTGGACACAGGTATGGGCACTCCTGGGCAAGTCCAGGTTCAAGTTTTTACCCAAGGGGCACAAACCCCCCAAAATCACCATTTTTGAGCATTTCCTGAGTTGGACACCAGCTTGGTGCACCCATATAGTTGCAGTGCCAGGATGGGACCCCCACTGCAAACCATCAACCCAACACTTACACCCCTCTCACTGACAGCCATGGGGCAGGACAACACAGAGACCACCTGCCTGCACAGTCACCCTGTCCAGACACACCCCACAACTCCCCCAAAAAATCAAATTAAGCCCAGCAAGACGAATCCCACTCCCTCGGTTGCCCTGGCCACCCGCTGGTGGGTGCCTTGCAAGGAGTCTAAAGAAATAAAACTTGCTATCAACCTCTCGGACAGGCTGGAAGGAGGGGGTCGGAGGGGTTCAAGGAGGTGGCAGGGAGTTTCAGAAGACTTTCAGGGTTTAAAAGCAGCTGGTGGTGGGCTGCGACCTCCGCGGTGGCCCCCGGAGCCGTTTGCCGAGCTCCCACTGTGCTCCAACTACTCTGGCAGACAAAATGGACTACGGAGCGCGGGATGGGATGGGATGGGATGGGATGGGGGGGGGAACCCACCCCACCGCCCTCCCCACCACCCCAGGGCGAGCTGAAGCCCCCTCAGTGTACGTGAGACAAGGTTGGGGGGGCCACAACAACCCCAAAGCCACCACCTTCCTCTGCCTGTGTCTGGCTGAGCTTCCAGGCGAGCTCGGATTCCGGGATTGTTTTGTTCCTCCCAGGAGGAAGCGAGCTAGCACGGCACAAAGTGAGCGAGGGGAAGACATGCACGCCAGGATGCATCCCCCCCAAAAAAACACCCCAAAGCCACCCTCCGAGGCGGCAGGACCCCTCAAGGACCCCCCTCCCTTACCTGCACGGGCTAAGCAGGGGCACAGCACCCTGCCCCCATCATCCTGCCCGGCCGCCGCTCGTCCCCGGGGATGCGAGGAAGAAGAGGCTGAGCGCCGAGCAAAGCCCTGCTCGCAGCGGCACGTCCCCGGCTTGTTCTCCTCCTGCTCCGACTTCATGGTGGCCTCGGGAAGGGTGGGATCCCCCCAAATCCAGGGGGATGGCAAAGCTCCTCACCCGCCGCGGCACGGAAGTACAGCGGGCGCTACCTGCGCCGGGAATTTGACCCCTGCCAGGTCACCCAAGTTTCTTTCGCCAGCTTGATGTCACGCCGGCAGAGGTGTGGCTTTGCCCTCCGCGGAGCCAAGGTAAGGGGGACAGCAGGGGGTGGACGGCGGCAGGACAGAGAGCTTGTGTCCCCCTCATTTCCAGAGCCCAGGGCTGAGCAGGAACCCAGGGCTCGGCTGCCGGCGGAAATGGTTGCTGGGCTCGCCGGCCATCGCTCCCGCCGCCACCCACCCACATCCCCACATCCCCCTCCCTCAAGCATCACT
>VXBW01003668.1:17795-36722 GCA_013400375.1 Thinocorus orbignyianus
CCCTCAAGCATCACTGGCGGGGAAATTGAGGCACAAGGTATTTGGTGGTGGGGGGGGGGAAACTGAGGCACAAAGAAGGTAACCCACCGCAAAGCAGCCCTGTCTCTGGATCTCCGGCATACAGCTCATGCTCGCCGTTCCTTGCAAGGGAAATAGATGCAATATGATTTCTTTTTCTTTTTTTTTTTTGCCAATGAAATTGTTTATGCATTGTCCTGACAGGTCTCCTTGGTCTCCCCCTCCAAACCACCACAGCTGGCCCTGCGGTGAGGATGGGCAGAAAGTAGGGGTGGTTTGCCTTTCTATAATAAAAGTGGCGTAAACGTTCACCAGAATCACAGAATCAGGGAATGGTCAGAGCTGGAAGGGACCTCTAGAGATCCAACTCCCCTGCTAAAGCAGGGCTGCCCAGAGCACATCCCTCAGGGCAGCATCCCGGCCGGGCTTGAAGGTCTCCAGAGAAGGGGACTCCACAACCTCCCTGGGCAGCCTCTGCCAGGGCTCTGACACCCTCACCCCAGAGAAGTTTCTCCTCAGATTTGAACGGCTCGCAGCATGCACCCTCTTGGTCTGCCCAGGGGGTCAAGTTCAGGAAACAGAGTGTGAAAAGGAAAGAAAAAAAAAAAGAAAGAATTACCATATTCTGCTTTCCAACACTGCCCGGCATGTGAAGCCTCAGCAAACCCACCTCCCCGCCCTACAGCAGCATCTTGAGCATGGGGAAACTGAGGCACACCCTGCCTGCACCAGCTGCTAGGCTTTTGGGAAGTGGGTGACAGATTGTGACCGTGGGAGGATGAGCCACCCCTGGCTAGGAAGAGATGCTGCCATGGACAGCTCATACACCAAATGACCCTGGGTCAATAAACCAGTCCAGCCCCAACATCCCACTGCAGGGCATCACCTCCCTCCCTGCACTGCTCCTTCTGAGCGAGTGGCTTAGGGAGGGGAAGGGAGCTGGTTTTCATAGAATCATTGAGTGGTTTGGGATGGAACGGAACTTTAAGATCATCCAGTGCCCCCCCTGCCCTGGCCAGGGACATCTCCCACCACACCAGGTTGCTCCAAGCCCCATCCAGCCTGGCTTTGAACCCCCCCAGGGATGGGGCAGCCATAGCTTCTCTGGACAATCTGGGTCACGGTCTCAGCACCCTAGTGGTGGTGGTTCCTGGTGGAACTCAAAGCAGTTCTTCCTAATATCTGACTTAAATCTCCCGTCTTTCAGCGTAGAACCCTTCCTCCTTGTTCTGTGGCTCCCCTCCCTGATACAGAGTCCCTCCACAGCTTTCCTGGAGCTCCTTTAGGGACTGGAAGGGGCTTGAAGGTCTCCCTGGAGCCTTTTCTTCTCCAGGCTGAATCCCCCCAACTCTCTCAGCCTGTCTTCACAGTAGAGGGTCTCCAGCCCTCCCAGCATCTCTGTGGCCTCCTCTGGCCCCACTCCAACCAGTCCATATCCCTCCTGTGCTGAGGACTCCAGCTGGACACACAGTGCTCCAGGTGAGGTCTCACCAGGATGGAGCAGAGGGGTTTTGTTTTGCACCATGCTGTGGTCTTCCTTGCGCCAAGGCCTGGTGTACCTCAAAGGGATCACTTGTGGCACCGTCACGTTACCGCTTGCCCCAACCCTTGCCACCACCAGCCTCAGCTCCTCGAAGCCCAGGAAACCTCTGCTCCCTCGGCACCCCATCACCCTCCCAGCGCTCCCAGTTTGCACAACTCCCTTTGCCAGGGATTCAAGTTGGAGCGCGCCCGTCGCCCTGCCGACTCAGCTCCCAAAGCGGTGGGGATGCCGGGGCAGCCCGGGCAACGCTCCCCAGCTGGCGAGAAAACTCCCTCAAGGGTTCAGGAGAACCTGCTGGTTGAAATCTGCTCGACCAACAAGGATGGTGGCAAAGGTGACCGTGTGCCCCTTAGTGCAACCAGCCAAGGCACAGGGAGGTGATGCACCCCCAAAACCAAGGCAGAGTGAGGAGGTTCTGAGAGTCATGGGTGTTGCACAAGCCCCAAGCTCCCCCACAGCAGCTCCGACCTGTGACGCTCCTTCCTGGAAAAGGAGGCCTTTCTGGGAAGTAAAGAGGTTAACTGGGAAGGTTGGGCTGGCGTCCCTGCTCCTGCTGACTAATGGTGGACCCAAGCAGCATTACTCACACCTGCAGCGCCGGCGTCACCCGTCCTCGTCCCCGACACACACGTGGTGCATGACAGTGCACCACCACCGCTCTGTAATCCAGAAATACCTCCTGCCCCTTCCTACATGGTTAAAAACCCCCTTTGGAATTAGTGTGGAAAAAGGGTTGCAGTTAATTAAAAGGAAGGTGCTGCTCCAGGCAGCAGCCTGATTTTCCACTGCAGTGACGTTGGGGTTGGGGTCTGGGTTTCCCCTCCTCACCTCGGAGCGAGCCATGGCCACGTGCCGGCAGTGGCTGCCACGGGGAAGGAGGTGACGCACAGCGTCCCCTCTGGAGACAACACATGGAGAAGGTATCAGCCCTAACCAGAGGCGGCTTTCCCCAGGGTCACAACGCAGCTAATTGGGAGTTGGTTAATAACGGAGCCAGTATCTGAGACTGGGATCTCCCTGTGACCCCAGACACCCGTATTCCTGCACGAGGCAGTTTGACTATTTCACAAATAAATAGAGCACTGAGATTTATCCCTGTCCACGCATGTGGACGCTGCTGCTCTCCATGTGTGCAATGCCAAGTGGCCAAGTGAGGTTGGGAGCAGGACAGGAGGGGACACCAGCCCCACACAGGGACAAAAATCAGAGGCCATGGGGTTAGTTTTGGCCACGAAGTAACTTTATATGGATCCTGGCTGCCTCCCGCATGGGGAAGGGGAAGCGCCAGACGGATCTGGTCCTTCATCCCAAATCCCAGTGGGGCTCTGCCAGCCTCCTTGAGCCAAGACCCTTCTCTGCAGGGATAGAATCATAGAATCACAGAATGGTCGGAGTTAGAAGGGACCTTCAAGATCATTCAGTTCCACCCCCTGCCCTGGGCAGGGACACCTCCCACCACACCAGGCTGCTCCAAGACCCATCCAGCCTGGCCTTGAACCCCTCCAGGGATGGGGCAGCCATAGCTTCTCTGGACAACCTCTTCCAGTGCCTCACCGCCCTCACACCAAAGAACTTCTTCCTAATACCTAACCTAAATCTCCCCTCTTCTGATTTCAAACCATTCCCCCTTGTCCTGTCCCTCCACTCCCTGACCAAGAGTCCCTCTCCAGCTCTCCTGGAGCTCCCTTCAGATCCTGGAAGGCTGCTTCAAGGTCTCCCCGGGGCCTTCTCTTCTCCAGGCTGAACAGTCCCAGCTCGCTCAGCCTGTCCTCATAGGATGGGGCAGGGGGGAAGTGTTCCCACTCAAGCCTGGCTTGGAAAGTCTCTGTACATGGGGCAAGAGGAGGCTGATCCAAACTGGAGGACAAACCTGCATCACATGCCCCATCTCCAGCCTCCCAGGCTTGGATGTCCCACCAGGATTACAGCCCTGGAGCAAGCCAGGGATGGATGGTTGCCACCAAAATCTCCCAACCGTCACCTACAAGGGCAGAGGTTACCAGGAACTTGCAGAAGAGTCAAGCTGGGGTCAAAAAGTACTTCAACTTCAGTGTTGCCACCCAAACCCCGCCCTTCCTACAAAAACACCTAATTGCAGTTGGTGGCTGATTAAATACAACTTGACCGTATGGATGTCAATGTATACGATCACCCTGAAGGCACAGGCATCTGCAGTGATTTCTGCATTACCAGAACCTCGTGAGAAGTATCCCTGCAGAAGCTCAGGGATGCATTTATGGACCTCTGGATAGGAGCTGGTCCTCGCAGAGCTCCATTTAACCTGGAGAGAACAGGGCTGGCCCTAAAACCCACATACAGTCAGAAGAAGAAGAAAAATCAGGAGACCCCACACAAGGTCTCCTGTACCAAAATGCCACCTCACTTTCAGGAAAACTTGCTAAAACATTTCTCCTGCGAGCGTGGAAACCCCATTCCCCATCTCCCCATCTCTCAGTGAATTATTTAAAACGAAGCCAGGAGATGTTTTGAAACAGAGCTGATTTTCTTCTCCCCCTCCGGTTTCTCTTTCAAGGAAAACTCTTCTCAAAAATGTCACATTTTTGTCAAACATTTGACTCGTGACAAATTTGCGTTGTCAGCCACAAGAGTGCTCGGCTGAGAATTTGGGAGGCGCTTCGGGAAGCTTTTACAGAGTTTAAAAAAAAAAAAACGTCAGGGAGATTGCAAAATGTAACACGTGAGGAGAAGGATTAATTAACACAGACCTGGCTCCAAAACCAGAGGTGGTAAAGAGAAATTTTCATTCAGGAACTTGGCACCGCTTGGTATCTCCTCCTCCTCCTTCTCCAGCACTGACAGAAGATTTTAGCTCCCAAAAAATCACGTGCATCGCCCAGAGTTTTTGCAGTGGTTACTTAAAGCCTCAACGGAAGACAAATCCAAAGTTTTTTGGGTTGTTTTTTTTCTTTCTCAATATCTCTTCCCAGGCCATACGCAGTGGTTTTTCCCTTCTTAAAAAAAGCAGTGAAAAAGCTGTTCACAATGTCAAGAGGCAAAAAAGTAATGAGTAAAAGGCAAACATCATCGTGGCGATTCCCATGCTCCCAGCTGCAATCTCATTTAATAGTTTCCTGAACTCCTCACAGTTATTTCTGTTGTGTTTCTTTTTTTATTTTTTTTATTTTTCATTTTATCACCAGAATTAGGGTTGTTATCGCAGGCGTTTTACACCTAACAACTTCTGGCTTCCTTATGATATTTTCATTCAAATGCTAAAAGGCTGTAATGAGATGAAGATAGCAGCCCACAAAAAAATAAATGATACAGATCAGAATAGGGGGGATTTGGATTTAAAAAAATATGAAAAAGCAACAAAACTAAATAGAAATTATTCACCCTAATGAGCATTCAAAGACGGTAAATGGGAAGGATTAAAAAATAGATGTACTGAGGGCTGTTTCACCTGGCATTTAAACCCTGAAACAGCCTGGGTGATAAGCATCCCTGCATCTGAGAGGACTTAGAAGTGGATGAAACCCCCCAAAATCCTCATTTCTGTTTGTTCCTCATCCCCATTGCCAGTTTATATTCATGTCACCAATGGGTCACGCACCCCAAGCCCCAGCTGCGCCCTTAGGGAGGTTCCTGTCGTGCTGGGACCCTGCTCCAAGATCCTGTAACATCTGGATCCAGCAGCAAAAGTCACCCGGCTCCTTGTCGCCTTCGTTAGTGCTAACGAGAATGCGGGGAGGTGAGGGACAGCACCCACAGCTGCTGTCACTTGCAGCCACAGAGGGGACAGGACACGGCCAGCCACCCAGCTCGGGCATCGATCAGATCAGGGGCTCTCTGAGAGCTTTGAAGCACTGAACTCCACCAGAATCAATATTTTCCTTTTTAAAATAACACTGGGGGGAGGGTACAGAGGGGACAAGGGGGGAGGAAAAACATATCTCATATAGATTCAGTGTTATTCTGGTTTTTACATTATTCATTGAACCTTGTCCTGTGTCATGCTGCAGTGAATGCATTACCATATATGAGGGCAGCAGAACTGCACAGCTCCAGCGAACATACGATCAAGCTGCTAAAACAGCCCGCTCGATTGGCAATCTCTAATTAGCAACACGTTAATTAAGTTGCCATACATCGAGGTGCCACCAGCCACACGACAGCGCCAAGAGGCGAATAATAAATCAAAGCCATAACGAAGCAAACCAGCAACAACACCCACCAAGCGGAGGACAAGCTGTGGAGCGGGGCTCAAGCTTAGGCAAACGTTATCCCCGTGGAGATTTGCCCTCTTGCCACACATGAAGCCTTATCTCACCCGCTGCATCGCCAGGAATGTCACCACAAGGCCACCAAAGGCCATCGTGTCCCCAGGGTCACCCAGCTCAGCTCATCCAAGAGCGGGGAGGCACAGACAGCATGTACAGAAATAACAGGGGGAAAAAAAAAAAGAATAAAAAGAGAAAGCAGCCCAGCAGGAAAGGTTAATAATTTATCCGTATGTCCAGATGTCACACTGTGCTCCCGTTTCTAAAAATCATTTTGCATCCTTGGTGACATGCATGATTTTAATGGGGCTGAAGGTAGGCAACTCGCCTCCAAATTTGGACATTATCTTCACTAACCAGATGTTACTGCCTTTTTAAAATTTTTTTTCAAAGCTGCAATTTAGCTTCCAGAGAGTTTCAAATAAGCACTTCTAATGATTCCTCTTCATTAACTGCTCTACCAATATATATATCTATATATGCATATTAGGGAATCCAGTACAGAAAACATCTTTTTATGACACCTGCTGCCACTCAGGCTGCTGCTCACACAACCTGCTGCATTTATCAATATGAAATTTCTTTTCTTTTCATCCCAAACCTGCTGCTCACTGGGCATGAGGCACAGGACCAGGCTTTGTGCACAGGGCAAGTTGGGCAGAAGCCACCCACAGCCCCATCGACACCTTCAGCAGCATCGAAGCTGCAAGAAACAAACATTTCATAGATTATCATAGACTAGTTTAGGTTGGAAGGGACCTAAAAGGTCATCCAGTTCCACCCCCTGGCTCTGGGCAGGGCCATCTCCCACTAGACCAGATTGCTCCAAGCCCCATCCAACATGGCCTTGAACCTCTCCAGGGATGGGGCATCCATAACTTCTCTGGGCAACCTGGGCCAGGGTCTCACCACCCTGGTAGTGGTGGTGGTGGTTCCTGGTGGAACTCAAAGAAGTTCTTCCTAATATCTAACTTAAATCTCCCCTCTTTCAGTGTAGAACCCTTCCACCACTCTCACAGCAAAGAAGTTCTTCCTGAGATCTCACCTAAATCTCCCGTCTTCTAGTTTGAAGCTGTTACCCATCATCTTTCATTACACAACCTTGTAAAAAGTCCTTCTCCAGCTTTCCTGTAGGTCCCCTTGAGATAATGGAAGAGGCTCTAAGGTCTCCCTGGAGCAGTCTCTTCTCTCTACCCACCAGCATTTAGGGAGCTACCCAGAACACTCAGATACAGGTTTGGAAGTGGATTTCATGCAATGATAGAGTTGGAAATGTGCATCACACCCTCACCTTCTCTGCCAGTGATGAAGCTGGCAAAGCACCAACCCCACTTTAATGTGTCCTTCATTATGCCCAACGTCCCAATGGCTATTCAACTGGGACACGACAATCAGTAAAGACTCAAAATGATACTACAGCACAATTTTTGGTTGTTTGCAGGAATTCCAATAAAAAGGGAAGAAAGGCTGGCTTAAATGTTCAGCTTTGCAAGGCAGGTTAGGAAGGCCCAGGGGGACTGCATGGATCAATGACCCCATGTGACCAGACATATCCCGTTCCCCTCCCATCCTCTGCGTGTATCAACAGAATATTTATAAATCAATTGAAAGCAATTAATCAGCTCGAGGCAGATAAGGGATAATGAAGAAAAGAGATGAGCTGGCGATGCACAAACAGAGCTCCTCCAGGGAGGAACCGCTGTGGTTGGAAGCCTCCTCTGCAAAGCCTATTAGCTCAACTTAAAAAAGAAATTTAAAAGCTGCAACCTGAATAATTAAAAAGAAGAGTTAATGGTTCATGCTAACAGCTTCTAAAAACCTGTGGCAGCCGTGTTTGTTAACCAACAGTGCCCACCAACAAAAGGACATGGAGAAAAACCATCGTCCTGCACTGTGGAGGGATGCTCGGCCGGATGCTGGCATCCCCTCGGCACGATGGACCGAGAATGCAGGAGCCAGGGAGGGTCAGGAACTGCAAGGGGAAAGTTCTGTCGGGTTCATTTCAGTGACCAACCCCTTCTAGCTGAGCTATAAATAATGGAGAAACAACTCCAGGACTTGAGGGGAAGCCTCCAGGGATATACAGCCTAATATTACTCACCCGATGTATCCCACGGTACCCTTCCGATAATCAACGTGCTCCTGGGCAGCAAAGCCAGCACTAAATATAACCTCATTTCACTTGCCAACTGAAAAATTAACCTGTGGGCAGAGCATCCAGCAGTCGCATTTTCTGTATGTTTTCCTACGGATTTTTCCTTCCTAATCCTTCTATCCCAAACTTCAGGAAAGGGAGAGTCAGGACAAGATTTTTTTACACTGAGGGTAGTGAGACACTGGCCCGGGCTGCCCAGAGAGGTGGTGGATGCCTCATCCTTGGATACATTCCAGGCCAGGTTGGAATCTAGTTGAAGATGTCCCTGCCCATGGAAGGCAGTTGGACTATATGGCCTTTAAAGGTCCCTTCCAACCCAAACTATTCTCTGATTAAGACCAGCAGCACTTTTTTGGGCCACATTGCTGCCATTAATTATGTATTTCATATCCACAAAAGATGCCAACATCAGTGCTGGCCTTAATCCGGTCTGCAGGAACAGCATCAACATGAAGGTGCTACCAAGAACCAGGCACTCTTCACCAAACTTACACCCTACACTGCTCCAAGGGGGGTTACAAGCTGCCACTTCATTTTTGAGGAACAGCCAAATATGCCACATACTCCAGATGTGACCTGCATCCTTATGAGACCCGGGGATGCCTACAAGAAGCTTTCCCAAATTTGTGACCTAAAATCTCTGTATAGAATGGTCAGAGTTGGAAGGGATCTTAGAGATCATCCAGTTCCAACCCCACTACCCTGGGCAGGGACACCTCCCACCAGACCAGGTTGCTCCAAGCCCCATCCAGCCTGGCCTTGAACCCCTCCAGGGATGGGGGCAGCCACAGCTTCTCTGGGCTTGATGCTACAAGATCCCACCCAAGAGATCACACCTGGGTTGGCAACGTAAGAAGAAAAGGCTCGGGAAGAGCTTCCAGTTCAAAGGATGAACAGGCAGCATTTTAAAACAATACTCGCCTTTTTTTCAAGTAAGACTTGACAAAATTGCCAGGTCAGGGCTGCAGCCCACCTGGGTTTTGTGGAGGCGAAGGAGAAAAAGCATCTCCACACCTCACTCGCCAACTTGCAAGGCAGCAATTCAACCTTCAAGGAAGAGCTCAAATCCATTTAGTAACAGCCCTTATCTACAGGCTGGGGGCAGAATAATTCTACCGAGAACAATATATTAATAGATAAAAATAACTGTGCTGCAGCAAGGAGACGGATGGCACAGAGCAGGTCAGTACCCAGCAGCTGCCTCCCTGCCCATCAATTTAAAGGCAAGTTATGGGCTGACAGCAGGAAAACCGTCCCCAATTCCAACGTTTAAGGGGCTAAGGTTGATTTAAAAGCCTTCTGCTTCTCTTGGTGGGTGCGAATTCACAGGCTGAGCCCCCGTCACACACAACTGGGATGCTCCCCAGCAGCCCCAGCACACCTCTGCTCCCATGGCTGCAGCCCACCAACATTAAGTGACTCAAAGTCCTGTTTCCAAAAGCTTTTTTCCCCTTTTAAAGAAAACCTGAAGATCTTTCTAAGCAGCGAGGGAGAAACATTTGAATTATGCACCATTTCATGAATTTCCAGCCTAGGTCTACTAAAAAAAGTTTGTCTTTCCCCGCCAGGAGGTGTAGGACTATCTGAAGGGAGCTCCAGGAGAGCTGGAGAGTCATTCTTTGTCAGGAAGTCTAGTGACAGGACAAGGGGTAATGGTTTGAAATCGGTAGAGGGGAGACTGAGATTGGACATTAGGAAGAAATTCTTTGGTGTGAGGGTGGTGAGGCACTGGAACAGGTTGCCCAGAGAAGCTGTGGATGCTGCATCCCTGGAAGTGCTCAAGGCTATGTTGGATGGGGCTTGGAGCAACCTGCCCTAGTCCCTGCCCAAGGCAAGGGGGGTTGGAACTGGATGATCTTTAAGGTCCCTTCCAACTCTAACCATTTTATGACAAAAATCAAATGCTTGAAGGTTTTCAACCATTATTTCACCAAAATTTTACCACCACCATGAAACACCACGGTATACCACGACTGTAACGATATAATTACACCTCTGCACCATCAAAAGACCCCACTGATCCCCAATATGTACCAGCAGGCTGAAAACAGGGAACCAAACACCAACTACTATCAAAAATATGCTTTTTTTTCTGAAACACTCGCAGTATTACTCAACGGAAGGGCTGCAACAGGCGCATGCATATGCATGCATAAAAGCAGAAAAAGCCATTTAAAGCTTGGAGGGTTGCACTTGGTGCCTGCCTAGAATTAAATAACACACGGGGCTGCAAAGTTAATAAAAATGACAGCCTTTTATTAATCTTAGTTTGTGCCACAGTGTGCGGAGCCGGCCGGCAGCCGCTCTCACAAAGTTATCAACACATTGCACCGGGGCTCAGAATACATATATATATTATATATATTAAAAAATCAAAACAAAAGAAGAAAAAAAAACAACCAAAAAGGAGCAGAAGATGCATCCTAAAGCCAGCATCAGGTTGGAGTCTGGGGCTGGATCCCCATGGAATGAGCTCAATGTGGATATCACTGGGGAGAGCACTCTTACCAGGGTGGAAAATTGCATCCCAGGGAAGGCGGGTGTGCGAGGAAGCACAGCAACCCAGCCATGCAGAGAAAAAAAAAACCAACTCATATTTTTTTATTTCCCAGCAGATAAAGCATTCTGGAGGAAGCCATGCCCTGAAATGTTTTATCTGGACATGCAGAAAGCCTCGGGAGGTCAAGCATCGCAGTTCCTCTGGTAACAAAGCACCAGGTGAGTACAGAGTGGCTCAGAACACCACGATCCAAGAAAACACAGCGTTTGCACGTTCTCCTGATGGATCCAAACCATGGCTGGAAAAAGAATCACCTCCCATGGCCTGCTGGCCATGCTGCTTTCAATGCAGCCCAGGATGGGGTTGGTTTCCCGGCTGCCAGCGCGCACTACTGGCTCATGTTGAGCTTCTCATCCAGGAGCACTCCCAAGTCCTTCNATTCCTTGATACTTTATAACCTGAACGATGACTTTCAAATAGCTGGAGTTAGAAAATGAAAATAGTAATAAATGATCCCAGGAGATGGGCAGCCAAGAAGCAATCGTATTAACTCAAAACTGAATGTGATCAAGAACCATAATTCAAGTACAGCTTTTCAATGCGTTATTTGAGCAAGACAAAACAAAACAAAAAAANAAAAAAAAAAAAAAAAAAAAAAAAAAGATGTTATTTCCTGCTATTTACTCACATAACAACTTTGATGTCATGCACTTTTTCTCCATTGCCCTCAGCAGACCTTCTCCCGAGCCGTGCCCAGAACTGGACACTGCCCCAAGACAAACATTGTGAGATTGACAAGATGGGGCCAACAAGAACAAAAATATCCCAAGTAATGTGAGGATTTGGAGGGGCAAAATAAGCCGTGGAAGAACAAATGCACTGCTTTTAACTCGGTGCAAGCAACAGCCTGTGGGAAAAGGATACCTGGCTCCATCTGCAAGATGTTCACCAAGGGACAACGAAATAAAGAGATATTCCAGGGGTGGTGACCAACGGCTGGGGTGACTGGGACAATGGCAGCAATGAGTGGGACACACAGCCAGGTTAGACCCAGGGATTTGGTCGCTCTGCCCTAAAACCCTGGCACAGCAAATAAGTGTTTCTCTGAATCCTCCCGCCCGGGAGCCACAGACGTGCTTGTCACCAAGCCATGACTCCAGGATTAGGTTTAAAATGGGGAAAAAAAATAAAGAAATAAATTGCCACTCGCACACACCAGACACACAGCATCCTCAGGCAGAGTGCACCCAAAAACACTCCAAATTGTTCAATTTCAGGGGTTTCTTTCTTAGTAAGACAGGGAGGGTTTTAATATTTCTGCTGTTCTGTGCCTTGCACGAACTGGGACAGGACACTGGACAAGTCCCCTCTGTCGGGGGCTGCGTGCGAGACCAGAAGAAAAACAAAATCTCTAAAATTCAGGCAGGGTGAAAGGGTCTCCATCTCACAGCTCCATCTTTCTAAATATAAAATTCGCAAGCAATGCTTTAAATACCCAGTTAAAGAGGCATTAGGAGAGGCAGAGCTCGGCCCAAGCCTTCCCCAAGTTGAGCCGCGTTTAGTAACTGCTCTTTTCCCCAATTTTCCCCCAGCTATGCTGCAGAATGGATTAAAAAAAATATAACTTAAAAAAAAAAAATTCCTTTGTTTTTCTGAGCCAGATTCACCCTCGCACCACAGTCCCCACAGGATTACAAATATTTGATGCAATCAGAAAGAAAACAAAACCATCCCGAAATGACAACTGAGAGGGAAACAATCTGGAAAGTTTTAACCTTCAAAATCTGTCTCTTAATTCTGGTTGCGATTTCTGCGGGCGAGGGAGGAGGGGGAAAAAAAAAAACAACCAACCAACCAACCAACACAACCCAAGTGGTGTCTGCTGCTGCGTTACAAAGGCAACTTTAGACGGGGATTTTAAAATAACACCACTACGCTATAATTAATGCTATTAAAATTCACAGCGCAAAGACAACCGATAATCCCAGCCGGATCCTGGGACAAGAATCAAATGGTACAACACACAGCTCTTCGGCGCTGCTATCGACTTCCTTTTATTAGAAGGAAGAAAAAAAAGAAAAGGAAAAAAAAGAAAAAGAGCCAAGAGTCAACAAGGAAATCAAAACCTCTTCAGTAACCCAGCCTGCCCACTCGCATTCAATACCAGCAGCTCAGCAAGCGAAAAGAAAAGCGCCAGCGAACTCTGGACTGAGTTTCCAAAGTTAAGAAAAGAATAAAGAATAAAAACCAAAAAAACCCAACCAAACAAAAAGAGAGATTTGGAAATAAAATCATCCCCTGGGCTGCTGAACCTGCCCAAGCACGACCGCATCTGCAGATACTTGAGCGAAGCACGGAGCAGACTCACCCCAGGGGCTGGGGATGCAGGTAAAGAACAGCCCCAGAGCATCCATAGCAAGACATGGCCTATAAATGCCAGAATATTTCCCTCTAGAATTCCTGGACAGGGAGCTGCTGGGGAGGGTACAGCAGAGGACCACAAAGACGATGAGGGGCCTGGAACACCTCTCTTACCAGGAATTATTTTTGTGAGCAGATGCTTTGCACTCCTCCAGTCCCAAATTCACACATTTTTAATAAACCTCCAAGTTCTTGTACCCATAAATTGGTGCAGGAGCCACCAAAGGATCATTTAAGAGGAAACAAGCACAAATACAGTCACTTGTACCTATAGACACAGAGTATTTTTGAAAACTTATCTATTTTAAAAACACGTGCTCAAATACAAGCTTGATTTTCCACCAATTAACCCTACAGCCAGAGATCTTACTCTGGTCTTCAGGCACTTGCAAAATCCTCCTGAAAGACTGCCAGGGATTATATTGTTTAGTGAGCCAGTTATAATCCCTGCCGATAAGAGGAGAGGCGGAGAGGCATTGGCTCAACGTTGTTTGCAAATAAAAATTAGACCAGAGATAGTGGCAGGTTTGCTCAGCCTCCTGCCTTATCTCCAAAGCGTGGCAGAGAGAGATTGTTTGATCCAGCTTCGGCCAGGGAAGGAAACCAGGGCTCCTGGGGAACTCAGCAAAGGTATTTTTTTCTAGGTTATGGGAAGCCCTAAGCGCCCTGGAGAAAATCAAAATACAGCAGCAGAAGTGCATGACAGCGGGACCTGGGGTTTTCTGAGGAAGAGTGTGACCAACAGGTGGAGAGAGGTCATTCTTCCCCTCTGCTCTGACCTGGGGAGGCCCCATCTGGAGCACTGGGAGCAGTTCTGGGCTCCCCAGTTCAAGAAGGATATGGAACTGCTGGAGAGGGGCAGCAGAGGACCATAAAGATGATGAGGGGCCTGGAGCAAATCTCTTAGAAGGAAAGGCTGAAGGACTTGGGTCATTTTAGTCTGGAGAAGAGAAGGCTGAGAGAGGGGGGATCTGATCAACACCTACAAATACTTCAAGACTGGGTGTCAGGAGGATGGGGCCAGGCTTTTTTCAGTGGTGCCCAGTGACAGGACAAGAAGAAATGGCCACAAACTTGAACATAAGAAGTTCCATCCAAACATCTACTGTTGAGGGTGGCAGAGCCCTGGCAGAGGCTGCCCAGAGAGGTGGTGGAGTCTTTGTCTCTGGAGACATTCAAACCCCACCTGGACATGTTCCTGCGCAACCTTCTCTAGGAGGATCTGCCTTGGCAAGGGGTTGGACTATATGATCTCCAGAGGTCCCTTCCAAACCCATATGATTCTGACCCGCACACTAGGAATTTTGGGACAGACACCTGAAAATTGGGTGTCCTGGGACCACAGTTTCTTTAATAGGGAAAAGCACCTATAAACAGTACCATACCAGCCCACTTACAAAGTTAAAATATTATAAAATCCTTTCGCTATCGCAAAAAAACAGCAGAAAAGACAGAAAGCAGCCAGTCCCCAAGGTTGCTGTCCCGAAGGGATCTGGAAACACAGGTTGCCCAGAGAGCCGAACTCGGTTTTAAAGCATCACAAGCAGCATCTCCACAGATAACCGAGTCCAAAAGAAACTTCCCCTGCCTTCGCAGCTATAAATAGGGTAGGACTGGATGCTATCTGCTGTGCTTAACTCAGTTATTTCAGTTAAGTCACCCTTAGGAATTGCAACCATGACTATTTTGCTGCTGGAAAGTGATCTCTGATTGATTAAAGAATTTTATTTTATTTTTTAAATTATTTTTGTCTTTTTGGACGGAGGGTCACAAATAAAGCTACCTGGAGCAATTTGTTTCCTTAAAGCTTGGTCACGGAAGGGCCAGCACCACACAAAGTACTTCAACTTTAAAAGAGACGAAGACCAGGTGCAGGAGAACAGGGTTTATCCCAAAGCCAGTTTTTCCCCAGAAATTACGTCTGTTTGGGAGCCGGGACCTTTCCACCCTTCCTTAGACGTCATCGTTATTTGAGCTCAGTCAATACCACCAGGCCCATTATACCTTCAAGGGGATTTCTAAGCCTTCAGCACCCCCTCAACAGTAACACAAGCAGATTCATGAGCAAGAGTCTCTCCCCCAATTCCCAGAGGAACTGTATTTCAGGAGGGTGGGGAGGAATATCCACAATTTTAAGGACGGTCATGACTTGAGGACCAACCAACCAACCAACATCTGCCCCAGCCACTTCTCCTATCACCGCTCCATCATGGCAGCAGAGAGAAAAGGTGGAAAAACAGACTGAAAGAGCCAGTTGGGGAAAATGAGTTTTGATAGTGCTGGCAACATAAGGTACCAACACAGAGAGAAGCTGGGGGGCAGAGCAACCCATGGGCAACAGGAGGGGGGCATGATTCATGGTTGCACGGGTACCCGTGGCGATGCCCTGCACGGACCACACTGATGCCATGCATGCAGCCCCACATTGCTCCCAGGGATGGGTCAGGGTATCACCCATCACCCAGCCTGCCACCAACCTGCACCCTCAGCCCCAGGAACCAGCTCAACCCCATCTCAGCCCCCCACTAGCCAAAGAATCATAGAATGGTTAGAGTTGGAAGGGACCTTAAAGATCATCAAGTTCCAACCCCCCTGCCATGGGCAGGGACACCTCTCCCTAGAGCAGGTTGGGGGAGAAGGGGCTTTCCTCACCCTTCCACCAGCTTCCACCTCTGTCAACAAGGTGCTCGCTGGTTTATATGCACGGGAATGAAAAGAACACCCACTAAGATGATGCTACACCCCCCTCAAAGAGAAAAGCACCACAGTTTGGGCTACAGCCCCCCCCTGGGTTCACCAGCTCTGGGCTCTTCACCTTCTGTTTATCCAACATCCCTGCTCCCCTGCTGCAGGATCACATTTTAGGGCTGCCACCCTCAGAAGAGCAGTATTACGACTACTATGTATACACTCAGCAACAACCACCGCTAAATCCAGCCCTATCCTGCAAAACCAGGTGGTACCTGCCACCTACTACCGGATTTTTGAGGAAAGATACAGTGGAAAAAACCAGAGGAACTGCAAACCTGTTCAAACGGTGAAGCACCACCTTCCCAGGCAGTCATGGGGCCAAATCTATGATGTGCTTTCAAAGAGAGGACAGCTTTTCAGCAGGGACCGTGACCCCATTTTTCAATAATATTATCCTAACACAAACACAACTCTGATTTTTTTATTTTTTTGTTGGTAAAAAGGTAAGTAAGGACTGATGCCACGGCCCTGAATATTCCCAACAGCCTCAGTGAACAGCAGGGTGGGCTGGCATGCAAACGTGAATTGAAAGCCTAATTTTTTAGCTAATTGAGAGGGGTTTTTTTGGAGGGGAGGAAACAAATAACAGCGCCTGCTCTGAAGAAGCAACAGTGGGGCACAAAGGTAAAGTAAATGCTGAGCCGTCCATGCCTGGCAGAATCCCCTTCGGTGCAGGTATTGCTCCCAGCCAGCACAGAACACGGGACTGGAGGTGATAGAGAAAGCCAGCAGCAAACCCCAGGAGGGGTAGCAGAGCGGCTGAAACAGACGGCTCTGCCATTCCTGCCAAAATATTTTAGGAAGCAGCTGTGCGTTAACAAAACCACGGAGAATCACCCCGGCTCCCAGTCTGAATCCCAACCATTCACGTTACGGCATTTTGCTGGCTGTGTAATTGCCACAAAGCCTATTATCTTCCACATCAGTTGTTGAAGTGTCATTAGGACAACTCAAATGAGAGGCTAAATACTTCTACACACACCGTTTTAATAATTACAGCCGTTTTATACCCAGCAAGATTCAGCGAGGGAGAGAGAGGGAAGGCTGCCAGCCTGATGAAGGGGATGCTCAGCCCCTCCAAGGGCTGAAAGCTGGTTGTTCTGCAGAAGATGAGGGGAAGAACAGTAATTTCTTGCTCACTGAGTGGAGCTTTGCTCCATCTGGGGTGAAATGCAGACCACTGGCATGGTGGAGATATGCACCTCTGTCACACCGGGGGGAATTTCCTAAGAGGGCATAAACCATGAGTAATACCGACCTGTACAGGATTTTACAGCCCACTTCAGGGTGTTCATTGCCATCCCCAGCTCACACGTGCACATTTCCAACAGCCTCTGTGGGTCCTGCAATGCACCACAGAGAATGTTTTCCCAGGCTCTCTCTCTCTTCCGGAAGGGTTCCCAAAAATAATTTAAAGCCATCTATGTACTCTTTTCTACATGGAAGCCTTTTCAATCTAGTCGTCGAATGGTTGGGGTTGGAAGGAACCTTAAAGCCCATCCAGTCCCACCCCCTGCCCTGGGCAGGGAAACCTCTCACCACACCAGCTTGCTCCAAGCCCCATCCAGCCTGGCCTTGAACCCCTCCGGGGATGGGGCAATCACAGCTTCTCTGGGCAACCTCTTCCAGTGCCTCACCACCCCCACAGCAAAGAAGTTCCTCCTGAGATCTCATCTCAATCTTCCCTCTTTCAGCTTAAAACTATGACCCCTCGTCCCACCACTACATGCCCTTGTGTAAAGTCCCTCTCCAGCTTTCTTGTAGGCCCCTTTCAGATACAGGAAGGCTGCTCTAAGGTCTCCTTAGACTCTTTTCTTTTACACAGTTTAATTTAAAACATGCCTTTGATTTTTAATTATCATCCAAAACAAGGGGGAGGAAGCAAACATACTCCAGAAATGTAGTATTTGCAAGAGATAATTCCACACATCAATATTCTCAGTCATCTCCCCATCCCTCAGCTCTCCCTCTTATCTATCCCCAAAGCTGCCAACAGTAACTTCAAAGCCAAGCCCTGTTTCCAACTGGAAACCCGTAGCCTGGACTCCACTGGATCCATGGAGTTGCTGGGCAGCCAGGATGCTCAGCCCCAGCCGACACATCCCTGGGGCTGGGCAAGTCCTTTCTCCACTCATGGAACACCGACACCAAAATGACCACTATGTCTTATGCATAAATAAATGCCTATATTGCCTTGACTTCATCAGCCACAGAAAAATCTGACGGCCAAAATCCACCCTTGGGAATCACAGAAAGGTTAGTTGGAAGGGACCTTCAAGATCATCCAGTTCCAACCCCCCTGCCCTGGGCAGGGACACCTCTCCCTAGAGCAGGTTCCTCCAAGCCCCATCCAGCCTGGCCTTGAACACCTCCAGGGATGGGGCAGCCACAGCTTCTCTGGCCAACCTGTCCCAGTGCCTCACCACCCTCACACCAAAGAACTTCTTCCTAATATCTAATCTCAATCTCCCCTCTTCCAATTTAAAACCGTTCCCCGTTGTCCTGTCCCTCCACTCCCTGACCAAGAGTCCCTCTCCAGCTCTCCTGGAGCTCCCTTCAGATCCTGGAAGGCTGCTCTAAGGTCTCCCTGGAGCCTTCTCTTCTCCAGGCTGAGCCCCTCAGCTCTCTCAGCCTGTCTTCACAGCAGAGGTGCTCCTGTCCTCTGAGCATCTTGGTCGCCCTCCGCTGGACCCATTCCAACAGGTCCATGTCCTTTCTCTGTTTAGGACTCCAAAGCTGGACATGGTGCTCCAGGTGGGGTCTCACGAGTGTAGAGCAGAGGGGGAGAATCACCTGCTGTGACCTGCTGGCCACGCTTCTTTTGATGCAGCCCAGGATGGGGTTGATTTCTGGGCTGCCAGCACGCACTGCCAGCTCATGTTGAGCTTCTCATCCAGGAGTACTCTCAAGTCTTTCTCCTCAGGGCTGCTCTCCAGCCATTGGAAGGCAGCATTACTTTTGCTTGGTAGACCCTACATAAGGACAGGGAGCTTTGCCATCCTCAGGACAAGACAACATTCAACATCCCAGAAATACCAAGCCCAAGGAGGAGGCAGTGAATGTGCTGTCTAACCAAAATCCATCTCCAAAATCATCTTTCAAGATGCAGTAAAGCAGAAGTTCCCCCCAAGAGCGCTCAGGTCACTACAGATGCAAGCACAGACCTCATTTCTCTCCATACCAACAGAGCCCTGGCATCTATCCCAGCTGCCCAAAGACCTGCTGAAGGTCAGAGGGTCTCACCATGAATCAACATCAGCGAGGGTTTGGCTGGGTCAGGCCCTCCCTCAGCACAGCA
>VXBW01003668.1:36760-49999 GCA_013400375.1 Thinocorus orbignyianus
AAAAAAAAAAAAGAAAAAAGAATTGCACCAAAACCCAGACCAAGAAGCGGCATTTCAGAAATTCTAGAATCCTGGGCTTTTCAGCTCAAAAATCTCACACGAAAGAGAGGAATTTCCCTCCCACTGAATAGCGGTTTATACATTCTTTGGCAACTGCATTACCATGAGCAAACACAATCTGTATTTCTGCCTCCCTGGTTTGTTTGCCAAGTGCATTCGAAAGGAATATTTTATCCGCCGCCAGATAAAGCCCAGAGGTTTTGCCTCCTGACGTAAGGCACCGAGCACAGTACAGGTACGAGCCTGGCTCCTGCAAAAAGCCACCTCAAGAAACCCCACCAGAGTAAATCCCAGCTGCAAAGAGCACCTGAGCAGTTTAATCCAAGGATGGGGGTGGGCTCAAGGAGGAATTACCCCAGCCATGATCCCTGCGGACAGCATCCCAGGGACGATCCGGGATAAAACATGGTGAGGGTGGGGAAAAAAATGAGGGAGAAAACTGAGCTGGATCTGCCTTTCTGCAGGTTTTGGGCTGAGCTCAACTTTGCATCCTGGAATCAACAACAGTGGGTTCAAACCAAGCCATTTTCAGCCTATGGCTCAGTTCATTTTCTTAGGAAACCATTTCAATTACAAAAATCCCTTAAAACACTGAAAATGGGCATTTGTGGTTATATAAGTTTGGGGTGGTATTTTTTTTTTTTCCCCTTAGTGATCTGCATGTCAAAATCACTTCATTTATGAAAAAGGAGATGGAGGCAAGGATCTCCGGGGAGACCTTGGAGCAGCCTTCCAGGATCTGAAGGGAGCTCCAGGAGAGCTGGACAGGGACTCTTGGTCAGGGAGTGGAGGGACAGGACACGGGGGAATGGTTTTAAATTGGAAGAGGGGAGATTTGAGATTAGATATTAGGAAGAAGTTCTTTGGTATGAGGGTGGTGAGGCACTGGAACAGGTTGCCCAGATAAGCTGTGGCTGCTCCATCCCTGGAGGTGTTCAAGGCCAGGCTGGATGGGGCTTGGAGGAACCTGGTGTGGTGGGAGGTGTCCCTGCCCAGGGCAGGGGGTTGGAACTGGATGGTCTTGAAGCTTCCTTCCGACTCTAACCATTCTACAATTCTATGATTGGGCTTGTTCGATTTCTTTTCCTTTTTTCCCCTCTGACCCAGCAAGCTCCTGCAGGTCAGAGCCTCTCCGAGACGGCAGGAGCGATGCTCCCAGCCCTGGGGCACAGCAGCTCCCGCTGCAGCCCGCCTGGGAACTGCCGAATTCCCCCAGCACCTGCGGAAGAACCTGGCGTATCCTCTCCTCCCAGCTGGGTCTGCAGGAGCCAAACAGATCAAGACGTATCCCTGACCTGCATGCTGAGGTTCCTCTGGATGTAGATGGGAGCAGATCCGCTTGGAAAGGAGCAGCCAATATGCAAAGCGCCATCACCCAGCCCCAGCAGGCCTTAAAGGAAGTTAGAAGGAGGCTTAAAAAGCCTCTTTTTTGGGGAGGAGGGGTAGATGTTTTACCAATTTTATTTAATTTTTTTAATATATTTTATTTAATATTTTTTCCCCAGCTTCCTGGCTTTATTCTGCTCCAACAGCCAGGATAACACACGCTCCCCATGCAAAACTCCTCCAAACCAGCCCCAGGGATTATTGTTCCAGAGGCTGCAGGGAATTTCAGCAATGGAAAAACCAGCCCCAGGTGATGCACGCACCCAACCCGAGCTCTCTGAACCTGTTTTTTTAGGCAGAAACCCCCAGAAGCTCCATACCCAGGGCTGGGGAGGGGTGGAGGGGAGGCTGGCAGGAAACGCCGACCCACAGTTGGGAAGCTCCCCAATCCCACCAGCAATTCCTGCAGCCATCCGGTGCCTTTAAGCAGTTCAACCTTTCCCCTCTTTTACTTGGCTTCCAAGTTCAGTTGAAGACATTACCCTAATTACAATTATCTTTGGCACCCTGCTAACAAACCCAGAGCTCTTCACTCTTCACCCCCCACTCCTCCCCTTGCCCTCCACATTCCAGCCATCTCCTGTGTTTCATTTTTTTTTTTCCCCAAAATCTCCACTCCAACCAAAAGGCATGGAATGGGAGATGCTGTAGGGGACTAAGAATTAATAACGGAAAAAAAACAAACCCAAACCCAACAAACAAACCACAAAACTGCGCCAAGGGTGGTAAGAAGGAAAAAAACCCCATCATTTTAAATTAAGAATATGTCCAACCTTCCCGGATGGTGCTTGAGCTAAGAAAGGGGTGATTCAGGAAAATGCTTGCAGGCGGGGAGCAGAAGGCTCTTCCATTCCCTGCTGGCAGCCTGGGGCTGGTTTGGGGAGCAAGAAGGGTTGCCCATTTGCACCCCTGCAAGCCACACACCTGGGGATGAGTAGAGAGCTGGGATCCCTCACTTCAGGAGACATCTTCAGCAGCTATTTAAGAGCTCAGCAGGATTTCCAGAAGCACCTAAGCCAGTCCAGTGCCTAAATCCCTCTGAAAGTCCCTTTGAATATCGCTACCTCCCCAAACCCCACACGGTGCCTATTAGTGTTCATTAGACAATTAAGAACCTCCAGCCACACATCCTAATCCCGTGGACGGGAAGCTGCTGACCACAAGATGTTGCTGCCAGCTCTGCAATACAGGGGTGGACACAAGACCCCCATTTCTGGGGCAGGCACTCCCCCCGCCGTGCCCACCCACGGGAATAGAGAGCACCAAAGGACGTTTGGATTTCTCCCTCTCATTTATTTCTTTTTTCCACCCTTCTTGCTCTGAGAGCATTGTGATGAAAGGAAGATCCCTATCTACAAAGTCTCTTTGAAATGGGTGTACAACAAAAAAACTGAATTTCCTCCTGCTCCCCCTCCCCCCCTTAGCATGGGACAAAGGGAGATGTACACATCGAGACCGTCCCTCCAGTTGCAGGTACTGCAAATCTGACCCCAAACACTGCACATCCCTCCCAGAAAACACCCCATCACTCCCAACTGGGGGTGATTTTCACCTTTCTAAGGCTGCCGGGACAGGGGAGGCAGCTGCAAGGTGTGTTTTTGGGGGTGTGGAGTCCCCCACAGATCTCTCTCTCCCTAACTCTCCAGAACAATTCTCCTACAAACCTCTCCAACAACACACGGGGAAAGAACGCACGGGAGCACCTTTAGCTTGTATCATGTAGGTATCAGGGTAGGCTTTAAGCTGAACATTAGGAAAGAAATTTCCCAGAAAGAGTGGTCAGACCCTGGAATAGGCTGCCCAGGGAGGTGGTGGAGTCCCCATCCCTGAACGTGTTGAAGAGTGGTTGAGATGTGGTGTTGGGGGATATGGGTGTAGGGGAGAACTTTGAGAGTGGGGTTGATGGTTGGACTCGAAGGCTCTTTTCCAACCTGAATGATTCTATGTTAAATGCACTTTAATTAGTGGTAATTTCCACATGCCTGCTACATGTAAGTGAAAATGAAGCACATAACTCTCAGCAGCTTGACACTCGGTATTAAAAACAAGGGGCTGCAGCAAGAGGAACAAAAAAAAGCTCAACTTCTAAAGGGCAGCTCTTCCCAAAGCCTCACGAGATGTTTAAAGTTAGCTACAACCCAGGAACAGGCAGCAAACTCCCGTTTCAATAACTGTAAGGGATTTAGAGAGATTCTCCCCTTCCCCTGCTGAATGAAGGAGAGACGGGTGGCATTAATGGGGCACGCAGGGGACAAGGGGACAAATTCCTCTCTCATTCTACATACAGACAGAGCAGACACTTGATGTCCAGGGGAGGATGCTCAGTCTCTTGCTAACAACCACCCAGCTGTAATATTTTGATCAATAAGCTTATTCACATCCACGGGCGGCTGACGGCGCCTGCTCTTTGCCCCTCCATCCCTTCAACCGGGGAACAACGACGTGATAAAGCCAGGAGGGATCAAGCCCCCCCATCACACACACACACACCCCCCGGCAAATAAACACTGACACAACTGGTTTGTGAATTATCTGCTGGGCGAGGAGTTATCGACCCGGGCTAATAAAGGGATGAGCAGCCAGAGCTGGTGCAGAAACCTGAATGGGGTCACGATTAATTCACATGCACACAGAAAAAAAGAGCTAAATTCATGGGATGATTTCATTTCTAATTACACCATAAGCCAGACTGATGCTCCACGTCTTTTCAAGGTCTCTGCCTTCTCTTCCCAAGCTGGGTCCCACCACCATCAAGGGTTTGGGACAGGCAAGATAAGGGGAGGTTAAGGAGTCCCGGCAGCAGGATGAAGCCACGGGAAAACCTTCATAAAACAAAAAGCAGGAGCTGAAAGCATGAAAGCGTGGCCTAGAATTGTTAGAGCTGGAAGGGACCTCAAAGATCACCCAGTTCCAACCCCCTGCCCTGGGCAGGGACACCTCTCACCACACCAGGGTGCTCCAAGCCCCATCCAGCCTGGCCTTGAACCCCTCCAGAGATGGGGCAGCCACAGCTTCTTCCCTGGGCAACCTGGGCCAGGCTCTCACCACCCCCGCAGCAAAGAAGTTCTTCCTAAAATCTAATCTCAATCTCCTCTCTTCCAATTTAAAATGAAAGGCACTCTTTGTGCTCGGGAGCATCATGTGTGTGTTTTGAATCTGGGTTGGAAATCCAAATCCAATCTGATCAGCACCTTTACGTTTTGGGTTTGTTTTTTTTTTATTTAAAAAAATAAACAAGCCAAATAACTCTATATAAACAAATCCTTGTTTTCCCTCACCTGCCCCATTGTTTCTTCCCCCCTTGCTTTGCTTGTATGAAAATAAATAAACATTATCTTTTGATTTGGGCTGTTCTCAGAAGATTTGTGGCAGAAAGCTGTTGTTCGCTGAGTTATTGCAGCCCGATAACTGCATGCCCACTGGGTGGAAAGGCTTCCTTGAAACAACAATAACCAAAAAACATAGATAAAAAAGCAGCTGTATCAGAGCAAAGGAGGACATGCTTTGCTGTCTCAGACTGGAAGGAAATCTGAGGTATGACTTATTTAATAATTCATTTTGACAAATCTCTATCCTTTATGCCTCTTTTTTTTTTTTTTAATTCAGGATACGCTGGCAAAATCAATACAAGATATATGGAGATTTGCTTTTATTTTGGCTTCCAGAAAGCAGTGGCGCTCACAGACTCTGCATCTCCTCATATCCAGCACACCCAACCATTTTCACCAACCATCCCTGCAAAAAAAAAAATCCATTTTTCTGTTGCATCTACACGATGGCACCAAATTAAAGGCTCCACTCTCCCTGCTGCCTTCTGCAACCTACAAAACTTCAAATTAACCTTCTGCTTTCAGAGTAATTAATGCTGCAACAACACTAACAACCTGGACCAACCCCAATACACCAGAGAACCACCACAGCCTGGATTGGGGTGCCCTTGCAGAAAGGCTGTCTGTATTGGAGGTAGAATTATAATCTTCTTAAAGAACGCTGTTGGGCTTCGTAATTGCCTTAACATTGTACAAACCTGCAGAAATAAAGTCACTCTGCACCACACGGGATACATTTTGGTCCTTGGCTGAGCTCTGCACAAGTCCAATGGACCCTCTTGGCTTCAGCCCCCTTTATCTCCCTCCTCATTATTCCTTTATTTATTTTTACTTTTTTGAAGTTTTCTGTACAGATATCACAGCAGGATTTGGCATGTTCCACAAACAGGGACTGAAAGCACCAGCAAAATGACAAGGGACCGCAACTCAGAAGTCCAAAATTCACATGAAATGGCACAAAAAGAGATCTGGATTAAATCCATCACAACAGCTTAAACTGAGTTACCTTCACCCTAAAGCCAGAACCCAGCTCAAACTAAGACCAGCCTCAGATTTCTGAGATTTACTCATCATCACATCGCTCATCCCCATAACCCAAGACTGATGGTCACGCTCCACGGAGTCACCACCCCTGCCTTTAATTCACCTTCACTGGCAACTCTATTAAAAATCTCATAAGCTTCACTTATAAAATGACCAGATTTCATCATCAACCTACCTTGAGTTGATCTCTGGCCACCAATAACGGAACACTTCTGCACTACAGCCAGCCCAGGGGGGTAAGGAGCACTCAACTGGCTCTGCTCGCCCCACCACCTCCACAGCTGAGGGAGTACCCTCTGCCACATAGATCTTCCCAAGATTCACCCTTCCCTTCAGATATCCCCATTTTTCCCACTACCTGTTTACAGACAAAGCCCCAAGGGACGGCATTCAAGGCAGGTGCTAGAAATCAGGAGCTTCATCCAAGCCCAACTGGGGTAGGTATCACCCACCAGCTATGCAAGACCAGTCCACGGTTGGTTTAGAAAAAAATTATTTTTATTCACTAAGCCCTGAAGTTCATCTGTGCAAAACTGCTGCTCAAAAAAACGCTGGGATTTGCCCCAAAGACCTAGGACTTGCTGGTGGGGCATGACCACCCCAGGTGGTTCTCCTCCAGGAGAACATCTTGCCTGCAGCTGCATTGCCTGAGGCTGGAAACAAGCTCCCTGCTGCCTACCAGACTGCTTGCTTTTCTTCTGTTTTAAGACTCATGATCACTGCTTTAAAGAGGGAATTAAACTGATGGATCGTGGATGATGCAAAACCTTGATGTCCTAGAAAGCTGCACAAATGAACGCCATCAGAGTAACTAAAAGGGGAGACGAGCTAATTTTGACACTAAGCGGTACTGAGATGGTCTGAATCCTCTTCATCTTCCCTGAATCACATATATTGCTGCTGGGCAAGTTCTGGTATCGCCCACATACAATACCATCTGGAAATCAGTTACCCTGCAGGAAAGGTATTGATCAGAGTAATTTCAGTACGAAGAATTCAACTGGTGTTTCCATCTAGGAGAGCTTTAGCAGACCAAGCAATGGTCACCTAACTCCCACTACCGCTGGCAATCTCTGACTGGGACGACCAAGACCAGAAGCACCCTCAGACTCCAAAAGGGAAAGGATTATTTTTTTTTTTCCCAGAAATGCAAAATGAGCACTAATTACATCATCAGGGTATCACCTCACACTTGCTGCTAACAAATTAGGCCATTTGTGACCCTGCAGCTGCTCGTCTGGCCGCTAACCTGCTTTAGCAATCACAGATAATTAAAACATCACCCTGCAGTCATTACGACTCATATCATTCCCCAGAAGAAGAGCAGCAGCAGGTCTGATTTTTAGTGTGCCCATCTCTGGCTGCAGTTCTGGACCCCAGCTAGAAGATGGAAGGAAAGGGAAAAACCTCCAACAAGCACAAACAGACGCACTTACATCTACTCCCTGTGGCAACGCAATGATGGACGCCAATGGGAGAGGTGACTGGTGTTGGAAGGCAAAGAGAATAGAATTAAAAAAGAAAAACCAACAACAAACCCAAACCAAAAAGAATAGACCATAGTTGGAAGGGATCTAGAACGACCATCTAGTCCAACTGCCTAGGAGCTGGAGTAAGAGGAGCTGGAACACGGAAGACCAAGACAACCCCCCTCTGCTCTGGGCACTGCTGCTATTTTCCATTTACAGCCCCCAAATATCCCACTAGATAACCTCATTCAGATACAATAGTGGTCTCTGAAGTCTAAGGAACAACAGTAACTTGATCAGTCTGCCGGGGGAGCAGAGCACCAAAGCCACCATGAGCCCCAGAGAAGAGCTGAACCTTTGCTGATCACCACAGCAGACAAGTGGATTAACAACTCCATGTGGGCGAGCCCAGTTCTGTGCCTAGATGCCTGAAAGGACTTGCTCTATCCCTGGAGGGGTTCAAGGCCAGGCTGGATGGGGCTTGGAGCAATCTGCTGTGGTGGGAGGTGTCCCTGCCCAGGGCAGGGGGGTTGGAACTGGATGATCTCGAAGGTCTCTTCCAACTCCAACCATTCTATGATCGTATTTCACTCAGGTTCCCTGAACACCGCTCATAAATGAGGCCTCCTTTGCCTCCAAACCTGCATATTCTTCCCTGGGTAGATCATTCATAGAATCCAGCTTCTCTGGACAACCTCTTCCAGTGCCTCACCACTCTCACACCAAAGAACTTCTTCCTAATATCTAATCTCAATCTCCCCTCTTCCACTTTAAAACTGTTACCCCTTGTCCTATCACTACAATTCACTGAAGGATGGGAGGAAAACACTGACTCGCAGCCCAGATGTCCTCAGACTGCTGTCTGCCTGTCCCAACCAGACCGTTGTCACAGCACTACCACGTGCAAGAGCAACTCAGCTTCACACAGGTGCTAAACAGCTTTGTCCCTAACGAGCAGACCTCATGCAAGGCACTAATTGCAAAACCACCATCAAATACCAAACGTCTTCATGTCAGCGGAGGACCTTTGGGGACAGCTGTGAGTCGGCTCCATCCAAGGCGTTATTGTCATCCTAGTGTCCCTTTGTGTTTGAAATCAAAATAAAGCCCCTTTCCATGCTGTGCTTCTGCAGGGATACTGGCTGCCCAGTCTTGCAGCTCAACATTGAGAAAATAATTAAATACCTGTGACTACTTAGTCAAAAAGAGAGTTCTCGCAGTAAAAACAGTAGGGAGAACGTCCTCAGGATAGTAAAGGTTATCAAAATACCAGGGTCTGGAGAAAAGGGGCTGTTAGAGCATCACTCCCTAATACCAAACAGCAAAGCAATCCCTTCCAGGGGAAGGAGATAAAGAATTTCTTCCTCTGCTGGCGATAAATCAAAGGGCACTGTTCAGCTGATGGGAATTGATTTTTTTTTTCTTCTCCCCTTCCTCTGCACTTAGAGCGAAGCGGGACCACGGCGAGAGCCTCCAGCTGCGACAGAGCCCAATCGATGGCAGGGAGAGGACACAGCAGGGATGGTGGCACTGGCACAGGGCATCACCATCCCTCCTGCAGCTGCATCCCACTGCCAGCCCCAAGGGTGAGGTTCAGGGGACCCTTCCTGAAATCAGGAGGGCAAGAGTGAACATGGAGTTGGCAAGATAGGAGATCTGATCAGAATAAAACCAGGGAGAACAAAATCCCATTAGCACAAGAGGAGCAAATGCCAGGCCACTCTGGTGCTGGAAAAGGGGATGGGGTTGGGGACAAACCCCCACTGCACCCTCACAAATAATTAACAGCCTGCCTGGCTGCCCAGCAAAACAAGGCAGAGGCTTCTGCTCTTCCAGCTAAAGCAGGGCTCCAGCGCTAATCCACTATTAATTAAAAAGATTTTCACTACAGGCTCCCTCAAACCCAAACCTTTTTTGCTTTTCATGTGTACAGAAAGAGAGGAGGAGGGGGAAAAGCTGCCTTTAATGCGGATGAGCCAGAGATCGATCCCGTTCCCACCTGCCAAACTCTTTAGTAAGAGTCAGTGAAATCTAACGATTTTCCCCTTTCGTTTGCATCCAGCACCGTGCAGCCGCGGGATGAGGGGAACGCTGGATTGATTTGATTTCACCCAAACCCCGAGGACAGCCTAAGGCGGCTGTAGGTACAAGCAGAGGCTCGACTTAACAGGATATACAGCTCCGCTGTTTTCTCACTATTAACTTTTACTGCAGCGCATAAAATTTTTAATGAGAAATAAATTGATAGAGACGCATTACCACGGAGGAACCGTGATCTGCTCATTTGTGAGCTGTAACGTCAAAGACCACATTTTTGAAATCCAGAGAGAAAAGCACACCCACGGCGTATTTATGTCGGTCTTCAGCAGGAACTGGCACTTAAATTGCCATCTGGATGGTGACAGTCCCCTGCAACAGCACCGGGACATGCCGGGCAAGATGCTGGTGGTGGCACCAACGCAAGCAACAGCAAGCAGCTTTGCATCCACATACCTACAGCCATGAAAAGCAGAGCCTGGAAAAGCTGGAAGAAAGCATTTAGCTACCCTCAAACCACAGAGCTTACCACCTTTCTCACCCACCCTCCCTTTGGTTTCCACCATGTCTCCACGCCTTGCTCGCAGACATCAAGATTTATATTGGCCAAACCTAGCAGGGAGTCCTTTACACATCACCTGCTGTGCCCCAGGGAAGAGAAAGGGGAGTGAGAACCAGAGCACCACATTTATTTCAACAAAGAACAAAAAAATTGACATGGTGGAGTAGTGCTGCCCTGTCCCAGCCTGAGCACTGTATCTTTATCTCTGTGCCAACCTTTTTCAAACCTCCTGTCCTCTTCAGCCACCACTTTGGCCTGGGCTCTCTGGCCTTTCCTCCAGCTCCACCATGTCCATGGCAGCTTTTTTCGTGGCTGTCCAAAATGACAGGACATACACACCAGGGTCATGGCCTTGGGAGGAGAACAATGGCAGAGCCAATGTGACCACAAAGGGGACCATATGGCCACCCAACACGAGGGGACCAGAGGTGACCTCCATGCTCCGCACCAACCGCCCCCTTCCAGATTTGCTGCCAGAGGAGATGCCCTCTGCACATCTGCATAAAACCCTTCTTTTTTCTACTCCCTGTACCAGGAGCACCTGGCCAAAGTACATGCATTTCAAAAACGACATCCAGGAGTGCCCTCTCCACAGTCCTGCCAGAGACCAAGCATTGGATTTATTTCTCTTTCTTCCTCCCACTGTAGGCACCACACTCTGCCATTCCTGCATCCCCACACCATCACTCTCCTATGGCAACCATACACCTGAGCAGATTTCACGGGAAATAACTATTTTTAATACAGATTCAGATTTACATGGGTAATATTATTACTATTTTTAGTATGGAGAACAACTCCCTGCTTTTTGCCAGTCGCCTACTTATCGCTTCACAGACTGGGACAGATCAGCTTGTCATTTGCCCATCACAGAATGCTTAGAGTTGGAAGGGACCTTAGAGATCATCCAGTTCCAACCCCCCTGCCCNCCATTCCAACAAGTCCATGTCCCTCATTTTCCACCAGAAATTCCCCCCCCAACCAAGCACACAAGTTACATGAGAAGAGCCTACCAACGGCACAAGGCGCCTGCACACAACACGTCAAACCCAGCACAGGGAAGACAAATCCCCCTGTGTCTTCCCACGTCTGACAGCACCTCCCGATAAGGCAAGATGGGAACAGGTTCCTCCTATGATGCTGACAACACAGTTCCCTGCCACAGATCTCTGCCCCAAGCCGTCACGTTGGGATGCCTTCTCCCAGACAGCAAAGCCGAAGGGTCCTCCAGCACAACACTGATTAACAAGTTCTGGAGCAAATCAATTCAAATCTCTTCTTCTGCCCCTTCTTTGGCTTCTGCATTGACAGTTAGGGTGGGGAGGGGAGGGGAGGAGAAGAAAACCAGTTTGAACAGCTCTTCAAAGGGAACGCTTTGATATTCGAGGAGCTACTAGAAATCCTGGTTTCTGCAGACAAGGACAAACGTGTGCACCCTGTATAGCCAAAGCTATAGGAAAACATCTCTAGGTGATACGTATTGTGATTGGAAAATAATAAAAAGATCTTTCTCAGCTTCCAAGTTGCCACTGGAAGTTAGTAACACACATCCTGGTGCTGCTGGATAATAGTATTTGGAAGAGGCAGCATGGTGGGTCAAGTGATGCAGCCACATCCCCATCCCAGAGGGCTTTAAAAACCCAAACAAAACAAAAACCAGCAACAAACCTGACTTTGTGAAGTGTTTATTTTTGATCAAAGGAAAGGAAAGGTGGAAAAGGGGCATTTTGCAACAAAAAAAGCATCCAGGCTTCCCTCCACTCCAGGGTGGAGGGGTTATTTGAGTATCTGCCATCACTTTGAATATAGCCCAGAGCTATATGTTCCCAAACCCAAAGTTAATGAGTTTGCAAATAATGGCTGGCACATTCCTCTACATTTTTTTTTTAATTATTTTTTTTTCCCCTTCATTCTTGCATTCTTTTCCAAGCAAGCAAGAACCAGCTCCTTCCCCCCTCAGCAGTCCTGGCACTCCGCACAACACCGGTTCCTCACCAAGGATTTCCAAGAAAACAGGCACAGCCCTTGACCCCAGACGTGGAGGTGGCTGCAAGATGCTTCCAATGTTTTTAGTCCAACAACAACCTTTTGCCAAGTGCTAGCAGGGAGCAGAGCACACACATGGCCACAGGAACACCTTTCCTATCACCCATGCTGTGCTTTCAGGTCCCCTGGAGAGGACCTAAGTGCTGTGGGTCAAGGCAGTATATGGAGAAGAGAAGGCTCGGGGGAGACCTTGGAGCAGCCTTCCAGGATCTGAAGGGAGCTCCAGGAGAGCTGGAGAGGGACTCTTGGTCAGGGAGTGGAGGGACAGGACAACGGGGAATGGTTTGAAATCAGAAGAGGGGAGATTTAGGTTAGGTATTAGGAAGAAGTTCTTTGGTGTGAGGGTGGTGAGGCACTGGAAGAGGTTGTCCGGAGAAGCTGTGGCTGCCCCATCCCTGGAGGGGTTCAAGGCCAGGCTGGATGGGGCTTGGAGGAACCTGGTGTGGTGGGAGGTGTCCCTGCCCAGGGCACGGGGTTGGAACTGGATGATCTCTAAGGTCCCTTCCAACTAACCATTCTATGTCAGGGAGCAGAGTAAACCAGCTCATCTTGGGTGGAAAAAGCATGCAATGTTCAGAAACGGGCATCTTTATCCCCTCTAAAATGTGAACTTCTGAAACAGCATCTTATGAATGGAGAATGATCAAGAGAAATAGATCAGCCATGGCAGGAGGGATAGCCAGCAGCAGAGAATTAAAAAAAGAAAAAAAAGACGACCCAAACCCTCAGACTTTCCTTCCCCAAAGTACCCTGTCTTAGTCTTTAATAACTCATTATCGTATTATGAAGCAAAGGCTCATAGGATTATAGTGTTTAGTAATATTATAATGGACGGGAGCCAGCCTTCCAGAAAGCTTTTTGTATTCCTGCTTTGTACTGACCCAGCCTTCATGTCCCAGTTCACTATCGAAGACAAACACCCCTGGTTCCACATCAGTAAACGCACAGGGATTTGTTAAAATGTATGTTTAGTTGATTATATATATTAAAAATCTATTATATATCCATATATCTCTAACACAGGTAGGAGGGAATTTCAGAGCGTGATGTTCTCTGGCTGCTACCACTCGGCCAAACAGATTACAAAATCCTTCAGCAGCAAAATAAACAGCTTAGAGCAAACAAGAGGCTTAGCGTGCCGGCACTTTGTCTTTTCTGGCTGGGGCTGGCCATGGCTGAGGCCACCGAGCCCTTCCCTGTGGTCCCCTCCAGCTCCTTCTGCACCTCCCAGAGACCTGCCCCGGGGTTAGTCCTTTGGATTGACCAGCACTCAACACGGGGTGTATTTTGCTTTCTTTTTTTTTTT
>VXBW01003668.1:50009-91501 GCA_013400375.1 Thinocorus orbignyianus
TTTTTGCTTCGGTGCTGCTCTGCCAGCTCTACGGACTCGGGCAGAGTTTCTTCTGGCAGAGATCAAAGCAGAAAGGGGAAGGCTTCAGAGAATAAACGGGATGCTCCTGTGCTCGATGACACGCTGCAGAGCCAGCTGCAGTTCCTAAGATGAGCTCTAAGCACTCCCAGGTGTTCCCTCCCATCTCTCAACCCCCTTCCGAAAAGGAGAACTAAATCCTCACTCGGGAAAAAATAAAAAAAATAAAAAATAAATCAGAGTTTATACCCAATGCTGTCAAATGCACAAGAAGGCAAAACAGAAGAAAACATGTTTTCCCTCCACCTTTTCTTAATTATAGCAGCAACTGAGTTTTCATGCCAACAGAATTGGAACTAAGAGCAACAGCATCATTTTACTGCAAAAATGAGATCCAGTTCAGGTGGTTTGATTTGTTTTGAGTAAGAAGACGCATTTTGTGATTCCTACTTACTTTCAAAACCTCTTTTTTTTTTTTCCTGGGGGAATAAAAAAAGCAAACACAGAACCCATCCTTTTTTACACCTCCTACCTGCTCGACCCAGCACGGCACTGGGGCTGGATTCCCTCTTCCAAAGCCAGGAGTATGATTCCTGCCTCATTAACGCCCTCCTCCAGCTCTTCCCACTTCACTGCCACCACCTCCCACCGATTCCACGGAACCATAATGATGCACAAGACCCCAAGGCTGGAGCCCACCTCCCGTGACACGGCATCACCGGGGAACACCCATAGCTTTGCTACCTCTCACAAGACTTTCTCAGCATCACAGGAGCAGTCTATCTGTGCTACTACTAAATAAAACATAGATTTTGAAATTCCAGCAAGTAATCCTGCTTAAGAGAGAAGGGGATGTTGCAGCATGAGCAAGAATAGGTCGCATTTTCCTCTTTTCTCCAGCGTTTTCACACTAGCCTTCCCCTAGCCGCATTATTGAATTAGAAACTACCAGCTTCATCAAAGCTTACTTTGTCTAAACAGGATTTGGGGTCTCTAAGGGCTGCCACAGAATATCATGTTTAAAGAGCAACGTTAAAGACATCAGGACAATAAGGAACGTGTTAATGCACTGAGAACCAAGCTCCTTTTTCCTGCCCTCTCTTCTTTTGAGACAAAATTACACAGATTTAAAAAACACATGAGAACTGGATTACCCCACTCTCTTGCCAAGTGATCAAATTAACTTCTTACAAACCCACCCCAAATTCTTACATTACACACTCAGGAAACACAGGAAACTATTTCCTAGCTGGGAACCAAGCAAAGTCCCCGGTGGCCAAGAACCAAGCCCGTGGCCAATGCCAATGCCTAACCCAGAGCACAGGATGGAAGAGATGGAAGCAATTTCATACAATTATCCATGCGGACAATTATATGTGACCAGACTTATCTCTACTATCTTTTCACAGCTTCAGTTTCCTTCCTCCTGCTCCAAAATTTTCCATCACAAAAAAAGGAACTTGCATGGAACATGGGCAGATTTAAGAAAACCAAGTCCAGGAATAACGAACTTTTGAGAAATGTGCATTCATAGACCCATAGAATCATTCAGGTTGGAAAAGACCTGAATGTGGACAGTGGGATTGTGGAGTCCAACCATCAACCCCACTCAACAAAGTTCTCCTCTACACCGTATCACCCAACACCCCACTTGAACAACTCTTCAGGGATGGTAGCATTGTAGGAAAACCTCCCAGATGAAACTCGGCAGGGAAGGGTCCATCCCCATTTCCACATCTCAGCGATTCCTTGCAAGAGCAGAGGCCACCTTTCCTGGACACATGCTGCAAAGCCAACAAGACACATTCCTGAGACATGTGCTTCTTGTTGGCCCCCTTACCAGGCAGCAAGAAATATTTCAGGCTTCAACGAGGCTGCGAGATGCCTCTAGACCCCAGCCGCTCGCCTGCGCAGCGTTTATATGCTGTAATGGTCCTCCCCTCTGCTTCAAGCCTCCTTATGCAGGAAAACCTCCAGCGAAAGCAGTGGGAGTCTCTTAATTGCCTCTGCTCCAATCAATACAAACAGTGCTTGGCAATGCCAACTGCCACAGCAAACGCTGATGCCCCAACAGCAGGATTTCCACATTTTTCTACCATTTCTACTGCAAAAGAAAGCTTAAAAAGAAGCAGGTCTACACAGGCAGGAAATACTGGAGCTATTGCTTCCAGGACGTGTCCACCAAACCCTGCAGACCTTTACTAAGGACCTCACTCAAACCCTGAGCAAAGGTTTAGGCCAGGCAGGACATCAGCCACTGGTGACTGCTCTTCTAAAGGCTGGAGAGATATGACACCAATCTCTGTACATGCTCAGCTCTCCCCCTCAGCCACCTTCAAAACAAGAAAGCCCTCCAAGCTGTGTTGCCCAACACAATGCAGAGGACAAAAGTCAGCCCTGCCCTTAAATGAACTACTGCCACCGTTGAACAAAACCCAAAAGGACCAGCCACAAGTATTTTGATTTAATGCCATCTGCAAAACATCTAAATTCACACTCGGCAGGAGGCACGGCAGCTGGGATTTCCAAAGACGCTGGGGGAATCTGAGCTCCCAGATCTTCTGGGTTCTTGGGATATTTCAGAGTCAGACTTAAGCCTCCTTAACGCAAACAAAGCACCAGAGAAGAGTCATCCCTCCCATTACAAAATCTTACTTCAAACCCTGAGAAAGCACAGCGATGCCACGTGTCTGAAAAGGCCAGGATTAACAAGGTCTTGAAGATGCTACCAGTTCTTATCTCAAACGAGCACTAAACTGTCTTTAAAAACATGTTAATTAACAGGGTTTCAACAAGTTCATTAAACAGTTGTCCCAGCCTCTTTCAGAGACAAGTCCTTAGCCCTGGCAAGTTTCTAAAGGTCTTCCATTCAGTAAATTACAGCCTCGTTTATGCTATTAGATTGCCTGTTATCCTCATTCCACTCTCCTGTTATAATTACTGAGATCTTTTTTGCAGGTAATTTGGCAGAGCTGTCATCACTTCCAAGTTTAATATGCCTTCATTCACACACATGCATTCCCCGCAGCCCAGACGCCCACGGGTGGGATTTTCAGAAGCATGATGGGACCCTGTGCAAGGTGTCAGCAGGGACTCTGCCCCACCACACGAGGTCCTCTGCCAGCAGGACAAACTCATGACTTCTCTCCAAATGACTCAAGGTCTTTGGAATAAGGCACAAGATGCCAACTGGAAAGGGAGAGATGGGAGAGGAGGAGTAGACAAGGCAATTCTGGCCAGCACAGCGGTAGAAGTCTATTAGATTTGCAACAGAACAATGTGTACTAATATACAATGCTCAACATATAAGGTAGAAGGCCCAACCTTCATGATCCTGCTCACTCCTTCCAAACCTTCCCATCAGCAAAAGCCACAAACCAAACCATAAAAGACTGGGAGAGCCCAGGGGAGGGAGCAGCTCAGCAGCACTTAAGGAGCAGAATGAGTCCCTGGATGACCCTACACGACCCCATGTGTGCTTCTAAGCAAGTGTTTGACTCTGGGCAGTGCTGTTGCAGGTTAACCATGAACCCTGGCAAGCCAGAACTCTGCCCAGGACCTCATTCCTCACCAACTCCTCCTACTTGTGGCCTCAGTAAGTGCTTTGTGGTTTTCCTTCCAAATCAGGACTCCCGGCAAGCAATGGAAAAGGACATGGACTTTAGCCAGGCTGCAAAGAGAACCAGACTCTTTAATTACTTCATGGCACTCCTTTTCCTCAGCTATGTCCATTTGTGCATAGCTTATCATGACATTTGTCAGCGCTAACAAACTCCTCTTTCCTCCAGAGACCTGTTTACTCCCCAGGGCTGCACATGGGATGGGTAAGAAATTCATTTTGGGTGCTTGCAATACATCAAAAAAGGACGTGGAAGGAAAATAACAGCCCAACCCTCCTGTAATGGGGACATCAGCTTGCCTGGGCATGAGCAGTAGGACCAAGGTAATGACAAAAATCAGGGGAACTGAATCACAGTCAGCTCTGCAAAAACAATTCCAGAAAGGGAAAAAATAAATAAATAAATGTTTACTACACCTGAATGGTAATCATTGAGTTAAACCGGGATCCAAAGTTTAAAATCGTTGCTTCTGATATATTTCTACAGTCTTTCTTCAGGTTATAAATGTATTCATTCTCTCTTTCCCATAATCTGGGCTTTCATTTTAATCTCCTTATGATATTGTGGGGAAAGGACTCTAATTTCATAGATGGCACACTTAAGACAATAACTGATAAAACCCATTAGATTCCCATACAAAGGACTTTAGAAGAGCCGATGAGAAGGAGATGACACGGGCTGAGAGGAGGCGGAGGAACGCAGAAGAGGCTTTCCAACACACAGGGGGTTACACAGCCCATTAAGTCCCAACTTGCTTGAAAAGCAGTTTTCAGATGGGTATGAAAAACTAACATGTCCGTAGTTAGCTCGGAAATTACGTCTCTTTATGAGTTTCAGAGAGGAGAGAAAAAAGGGAAGAGAGAAATGACATACACAATGACAGAACACGGGTACCTCCAAGACATCCATCACTCAAGGCGTCCTGTCAGTTGGGGCAGGGAGGGAGCAGAAACCCCTCAGCCTAGTAGAAAAGCTGTGGAGGACACTGATAGAGAAAGCCAAGAAGTCCCTCTTTTTGCAAGAAACCAGACTCTGGCTGCTTAAAAACCAACCCAACTGTGGGTGCTGCCAAAAGCCACCCACATCAGTGCCAGCCCCCAGCAGCTACATAAACCAGTGCGGATCCTGCACCACTTATTCATGCCTTCAGCCTGAGCATTTGCGAAGGAAAAAACCATAATCCTGTCCCAGTGATATACATCCCTGACTCTTCCTTCCCTTCCCAGCGCATGGGGAACATCTGGAGGGTGTAGGCTGTTCCATCCAACAAGAGTGGAGGTTGGGAGCGGGGGGATGACATACAAACAAAACCGTCTTCGTGTTTTACAAGCGACAGCGAGTTCTTCTTTCCGAAGAGAAACCGAGAGCCGTTCGTGGCCGGCTGTGACTCTAAACGCTCGTGAGAGGGCTGCCATATGGGTTCAGATTTATCACTTGTGTTTCCTAACTTGCACATCTGTTTTCTATAAGTAGCTGTCCAAGTCAATGCATCTCCCCTTTCCTCATCAACCGCCCACGGAGCTTTTCAAGGACAAACCATCATTGCTTTCGGTGTTTATCTGCTTAGCGGTCTCTGCTATGTTATCTTAACAATCTCAACTACTATTTCTAAAAAAAAAACACAAAAAAACCCAAGAAAACAACCCAGAGCAGGCATTTTTAGGCACAATCTCCCTCTCTGTGCTCTTGTTGGGCTGTAAATTTGCTTTTGGAGAAGCACCCTGAGATGCTTCCAAAAGCAAGGTAACACAGTTATTGGGGGCAGGTTTAATTATACTGAATTAATTTAATTATACTGAATGAGAACACATCGGTCTCTTCCCATCAGCAACCCAGGAAACTCCCAGTCATCTCCTTTAATTCCATTAAAGTCATCAAAATAATTTTCCTTGCCCTCTGCCAGGGCATCTTCTAAACTGAAAGCTGAACACAGGAAGTGGAGAAAAAAAAAAAGGGGGAATTCCTCTGAGGATGGACACACTGGGAAAATGGTGAAAAACCAGTGGTGTCACGAGGAAGTAGTGAGAATTCCCAGACCCCAGCTCATCCGGACACGAGGAATGCATGGCATGCAGAGGGCAAAAAGGGCCAACACAGCTCCAGGAGAGTTTGCATCCTGTGGATGGTCACTGGAGCAACAAAACCTGTTTATTGCTTTGAAATTTTAATGAAGAGTCAATATTTTCTCTTTCTTCCTGAAAAAAAAAAAAAAAAAAAAAAAAAGGTGGCCTCAAACATTTCTCTACCAAAAACATTGAGTGCAATCCAATATGCCCTTCCTTCTCGGGTGTTTGTAAGAAACCTATCAACTTGCTACTGAAATACTGGGATAAGTGGAATAAAATAGTAGGGACAAAAGAGAAAGAAAACAGAAAGCATCTACTGGGAAATTCAAGTAAAAAAAAAATAAAATAAAATAAATAAAAATGCAGCCTTAATTAAAAAATTAAAAGACGCGGCTCTGCATGGCCCACCAGCTTCCGAGGGCAGTGGTGCCACCAGGTTTGCAGCGCTGTGGGGACAGTTGGCATAAACCACAACACTGTCCCACCACAGTCCCTTAGGCACGCTGATTTGGAAACAGGTCCAAAGGCGGTAGCCAATTTTGTGTTGCTTCAGTAGCTCAAAGGGACTTGGAGATGGGCAAGAGCAAGACACTATCTCAATGGGAAGTGGTACGAGGACAAAGGACAAGGGGTAATGGTTTTAAATTGGAAGAGGGGAGATTGAGATTAGATCTTAGGAAGAAGTTTTTTGGTGTGAGGGGGGTGAAGCACTGGAACAGGTTGCCCAGAGAAGCTGTGGCTGCCCCATCCCTGCAGGGGTTCAAGGCCAGGCTGGATGGGGCTTGGAGCAACCTGGTGTGATGGGAGGTGTCCCTGCCCAGGGCAGGGGGGTTGGAACTGGATGATCTTGAAGGTCCCTTCCAACTCAAACCATTCTATGATTCTATGAGAAGAGGTCACAGGTTGCCATCTCACCTCCTCAGGCTGCAAGACGCTCTTGGACAGCACACATTTGCCATCAAGACAAGTGCAATTAGGCAGGAAAACTGTTTTGAAGTAAATTAACATGCTCAACTGCTAATGGCGCCCTTCAGCAGAAGCGCACAGCCTGAGCCATCACCATCCAGGAAAGGAACCAGGAGCAGCCCCTCAAGGGTTAAAGAGCAGGGAAGCACTTGAGGAAACATGTAGATGGAAACAGGGAGATTAAAGGTGAGTGAATAAAATGCGGTAAGAGAATAAGCGGCAGCTGAAACAAAGACTGCAGAGGATATTAAAGAAGAAATGCTCCATCCACAGAAGAAATAAAAGGTCAGTGAAGGGAGACGGTGACTTCTCTAAGAAATTGCACAAGTGCTTTCCTGATACAAATATTGACAGGGGAGACAGATACCTTAAAATTAATTCAGCTCCTTGCCCTGATAGTACGGAGAGACAAGGTCTATCTGAACACGGAGAAAGGAGAAATGGAAAAAACGAGATATCTCCCACCCCCCCACAAAAATGTCCGAAAATGGAAAGCGCAGAGAGTGAGAGCATCTGGACCTCAAACGTGTCTCTAAATTAACCAAACCACACTGGATAAGATTAAACTGTAACAGCACAGCGCAGGAAGGACAGACAAAATACTACGTAGAATTAAGCCTTAAAGGATGTTACAGTCCTTTGAGAAAAATAAGCTTGATTTCTTTTAACTTTACATCTTACAGCAACTTTAAAAAGCCTCCTCTTTAAATGATGCTCTGCAACAACTTTTAGACCAGGCTTTTGGCAACTGCCCCCTTTTTTCTCTAATATATACATATATATATATATATTTAATTCAAATCACAGCAATCATGAACAATACTGCCATTGCAAGAGCGTTATTTCGGAACGCTCTCCCCTGCAACAGTCACAGAAGAAATTAAATCCTGCCTCTCCCCTTAAATTTAAATTTACAGGAAACGCCATTTCCTTTGATTCTGACTAATGAGTCTCTCTTCCCATCAACGCATCTTTCTTCCTTGAAGAGCCCTGTCTCCAGAGTTATTTTGCAAGTCCTCCTCCTACTTCTCCGTTAACTCTTGCTGACAACACAACAAAACTCAACGCACTCCTCTCCCTTCTGAGATGCTGGGGAAGACGCCCCACTGCTCCCAGGGTGGGTAAAGACAGAGATTTGGAGGCATCTAGAGCCACCAGCCTGTTTTTCCCACAGCATGATACGCTTCTTCCCCAGCATCATCAGCGGGGCTGCAGAAAAGGGCAAAATAGAACTTTTCATTGAAAAACCAAAAAAATTACAAATAAAAAAGTGACAAAGCAGCTTGTTTTCTCCTGCTGCACCTCACGCACCAAGGGAAAGCAGCCTCTCGCCGCTTTCTGCTATGTCTAGACATTTCTTTTTTTGCACCATTCCAGCCAGACTTGCCCATCAATAGTCTTTAAATATTGAGAAGGGATCCCGCGGCGATCGCTGCCGCTCCTTGAGACACACGTTCTGCTGCTGGGGATGGCCAAGGCCATCAGGCAGAGGAGGTGGCATCTGCTGACTCGGGAGCAGTTGCTTAAGTGCACGACGGTAGCTCCCGGGAAGCATCTCCGCGCCCAGCTTGAGCCCTTAATTATTAATATTATTTAGATAGCGCTGTCGGGGAGCAAAGTGCTTTGCAGAAGCACCAGAGAATGATGTCCCACCACTGTGTGCCATGTCCAGACCAGGTTTCCAGCAGCTCCGGCTTCCTGGCTGCTCACATGGTGGTCTTCATGTCCAACACCTATGTGCAAGGGATTAACTTTCTAGCATCAAAAGGTTATTAGGAGCATCTCTTGCTTTGCTGATTTACCTTGCAGGAACCCCACAGGTGGCACAAAACACACTGTTGGGGTTTCCATGGCATCATTTCATGGTGAGCTGAGCTGCAGAACCAAGAGCTGTAAACCCAAACTGCAGCCAAGCCTGGATATGGCTCTTCCTTGGTCTTTAGATGCTACAGGACATGCTGTTTGGAGCCATCACCAGACGGATCTGGCCATTGCTTGAGGTCTTATTTATCATGCTGGGAATTTCTGCATCCTCAAGTGCTGTCAGCTTTGCTGGTGGCTCTTGACTTCACCCTGGGGACACTCTTTCCCACTGCTATGCTTTTCCTTCCTCAACACCCAAGTTTCAGACCCTTAACTTCCCTTTGTTCATGAAGGACAGCTTTGTTCTCTGCATAATAACAGGTGATGCAGCATCTGTCACCTTCAGGGGCTGGAGGATCTGAAGGCAAGTCCAAAACATGCTCCTGGAGCCCCTCAGGATACCACATACACCAGAGCCAGAAGACAACAGGGGAGGGCAAAATTCATTTTAAGACTCCACTTGCACACTCCACGCCCAGCTCTCCCCTGGCAAGAGGGACCAAACAACACCCAAATCCACCCCAGCACATGGTGCAGACCGACCCACGGGTCTCACTTGGGGCTACCCACCACTCACTGACATCTGATCACTCAGGACATGCTCTAGTAACATCTCAGTTCCTTGCAGAAGTGAGACATCACAGCCAATATTGCCCCCCGCCTTCAAGGTTCATGCACCCGGATGGACATCCTTGGATTTACCAGAATCTGTCTTCACACCAGAACCAGCCAAGTTTAGCATCGCTTAAATTTTTGTGGTAAGAGTTAAAAAAAAAAGCAGAGAAACAACCCACAACTAACTCAGCAACAAGCCAACAAGTCTCACCCACCAAGTTATCCCAGGCATCACTCTCCACCGCAGCCAACCCTAAAATCTCTCCCAGGCAAATTTATCCCTCACCCCTCCCACATCCAGCCCGATCACGGAATCACAGAATCTTCATGGTTGGAAAGGATCTCTGAGATCAGTCAAGTCCAACCATACACACAGACACACAAAAAAACCCAACCCAAAAACCAAGCAAACAAACAAAAACAAACAACGCACAAAAATCACCCAAGCCAACAATCTCAGCCACTTGAGCACGCCCTGAAGTGCCACATCTACACCTTTCTTAAATACCTCCAGGGACGGTGACTCCACCACCTCCCTGGGGAGGCTGTTCCAGTGCCTGACCACCCTCCCAGTAAAGTCATTCTGCCCAATATCTCATCTGAACCTCCCCTGCTGCAACCTCAGACCATTTCCTCTGGTCCTGTCCTTATTCCCTTGGGAGAAGAGCCCAACACCCACCTCTCCACAACCTCCTTTCAGGGAGCTGTAGAGGGCAATGATACTCCCGACCTGGCACAGGCACGAGCCCTAAAAATACAGAATATCCAAATGACTCCACCTCTCTGTACTTAATCACGGCAAACAACAAAACACAAGGAACAAACACGGGGCGGGGAGGATGGAGGGGATGAAAACACTGCTCCAAAAATCAACGCGATTCATTTCCCTTTGGTGCCCAAGACGTGGCAGCACGTGCAGTGGGTTACGCTGATTTTAGGCTGTGAGGTATGAATTAATACACCATCAGACCGCGGCTAAGGTGCAATAACCAGCTGCAAGGAGTCAATTATTTAGCCAGATTTCTCAGCACCACCCCCCATCCCATCCCTCCCCAGATTCCCAGCTCCATCCTACCAGCTCAGCAGCCTCAGGGCTGACTCTTCTTCCCTTTCCCATCAAACCAAAGAAATGCACAGGCATTTTGTGGTAACCGATCCCAAACGGACAATGAAATTAGAAAGGAACAAAAGAGCAAACCTCGCTGCGCCATGGCCTCGCGCTCCACGGCGGCGGCGGGGACAATGGTCCCAGCTGTTCCCTGGGAAGCACCCAGCCACAATGAGACCCGGCTCCGGCACTGGAGAGGGTCTCGGTTCCCCCCGAGGGCAGGAGGTTGTTGCTGGAATATGCATCTCATTGGTTACCTGTCAGCTTTCCTAGGCAGTTATAAAGTACAGCTGCTGCCAGAGGGTATATAATGGGATGTAATAACGAGACTGCCGGCTCGTTTGACACCGGCCCTTCCACAGAGGAGCTTTGATTAGGTGATGGGAACTGGCAGCATCCACTGGCTTTAAAAAAAACAACAACAAAAAAACAGGCTCAAAGCTGTAAAACAGAGAAATCCCCAAGATTGTGGCCATTTTTTCAGGCTGGGAGGGAGAGAAAATAGAAATAAATGACAACTTTAATTCCTTGCACTAATCTCTTCTCCTGTGGGAGGTCCCATTCTGGCTGTTCCTCTAGGCTTAGATGCTATTTCCCAGCTCCTCAGGTATGCTGGAAAAATGACACGTTACAATGCCGGGGAATTACAGCCTATAGAAGGGAAGGGAGGAAAAGCTCCCTGCCCCAAAAACCACTGCAGCCCTCTCCTGCACAGAAAGGGTGCTGCTCAGTGTTCTCCCAGTTGAGAACTGGTGTGTTTGGGTTTTGTTATTTTTTTTTTCCCTCAGCTAAATGCAATTCCTGTGACTGGTGACACAACTGACTGTGCAGCCCCCTCCACCTACCCCTGGTCCGAGCACTGTCGTGCCCTGGTTTCCCCAGCACAGATGCCCAAGCTGGTGGCAGGACGTGGACAATCAGAAAGGTATTTTTCCTCCCCACAAGCTACGTGAAAAACACACCCAGAGCAAGATGAATGCAAGAAAATCCTGGATTTTTGGAATGCCAACTGGAAGAAATAAAATCCAACTAATGAAGGCCAGGCTGGGAAAGCTGCTATTGAGGCCAGTGGCGAGGATCCACCCTGCTCTCCTCCCTCAGCAGAGCACCCTGAGGTCCCATTTTCTTGCTCCCCAAACTAGAGCTGCCCCTCCAAAGCCAGGTGGCTTAGAATCACAGAATGGTTAGAGTTGGAAGGGACCTTCAAGATCATCCAGTTCTAACACCCCTGCCCTGGGCAGGGACACCTCCCACCACACCAGGTTGCTCCAAGACCCATCCAGCCTGGCCTTGAACCCCTCCAGGGATGGGGCAGCCACAGCTTCTCTGGACAACCTCTTCCAGTGCCTCACCACCCTCACACCAAAGAACTTCTTCCTAATATCTAATCTCAAATCTCCCCTCTTCCAATTTAAAACCCTTCCCCGTTGTCCTGTCCCTCCACTCCCTGACCAAGAGTCTCTCTCCAGCTCTCCTGGAGCTCCCTTCAGATCCTGGAAGGCTGCTCCAAGGTCTCCCTGGAGCCTTCTCTTCTCCAGGCTGAACAGCCCCAATGGCTTCATGGAGCACCTTCATCAGCCACATCCCCGGCCCTGCAGTGAGAGCAGGGTTACCTCCAGCATGTCACACAGCCTCAAGCAGGTCCCACCCCATGGGTTCCTGACCCATAAGCGCCTCCTAAAATTCACATGGAATACGAAGGGCCATCATGCAATGGTTCAGCCCATACCACCAGGAGGCAACTCTCACATTGTCTTCCACCCTCTGGTGGATAGGTCTTCTGATTTGCCTCAGCTAATGAGCTACATTACAGCAAAAAGTAAAGGATTTCACCCCAAAGAACACGGTGGTCCAAGGACTGCACCTGGCTGCATTGAATATTTCTGTGTTTGCCAACACCCTTATGTCCCCTGCTTTTAACCAGACGCAAGTATGGGAGGAAAGCAGCCTCCAGGTTAAGGAACATGCTAATACAAGACACCCCCCCCAAAAAAAACCTCAAGTTAATTCAATCTCTCTGCAAAGGATGTGCAGCAGGACAACAGCCAGAAGGGTGGCAGAGGGGAACCCACTTGGTTGTTGCTTTACCCACTTCTCAGCCCAGAAAGGAAGGGGGAACTGAGTTACTCGGTGCTAAATGGGTATTTACCTCGAGCAAGCAGCCCTGCACAAAGCTGGGATTATTTCCAAGCAGCCAGCAATGTTCCACCAGGAAAGGCTTTGCACGGGGGCAAGCGTTTGGCCGGGTTGTGGGGCAGGATTTGGGGTCAGTCAGTTGCTGGTGGCAGCGAGAACGAGTTGTCTTCTCTCAGAGGGGTGTTGCAAGAATAAAGCAGCATTTTGCAGGCTCAGCACAGCTCTTCCTTTCAGTACGAAACCCATAAACAACAGCCCAACAGCTTAACAGGGTTGAAATACGACGGTATTCAAAGTGGATGTCAGAAGGATTAATAGCCCATCTCCTTCCAGCTTCTTGCTGAAGCTGGGCTGGGACCGGAGAGCCAACGCCACGCCGAGCCTGAAGTTTTATGTCTTCTCTATTAAGCACAAGCCATCAGGGGGAGGATCTCTCCTCTCCACAGTGGGGACACACGTTATGGTTCCCATTTTGCGCTGGTGACACCAGAAGAGGTGACGTGCCACCGAGTGATGGGCTTTGCTGGGAAAAGGGGATGGCCACTGGTGCTTCCCTTTGGCTTCTCATCCCTGGAAAAGCATCACCAAGGGCATTTTTTTTTACCAGGAATAAAGGATACGATGGTCATTAAGAACAGCGAGAGCTCCTTAATGGGGAAACTCTACTTATCAGGAGGTATTTGGACAGCCAGGAGTGATTACACAGTGTTTGACCAGATGCTAAACCAACACGAGGATCTAATAAGAAAATCTGCTTTGAGGCACTGCAATATTAAAATACACAGAAAATAAAAGAAACATTAAAAGAGCAAACAAACGCAAAATGTCATTATGTTTCCTCTCTGTTTGCCGTGCAGAAAGGAAGGCTTCGTGGCACCTCAGGAGACTCACCAGGACTTCCCACTTCTGCACAGAACCACACACGTACCCACTTGGGAGTCCTGGAGATCACCAGCCACGGGGGACACACAGACCTCAGCAGCCAGGAGTCTGCAATTCCAGTTCACAACCCACAGGTTTGGAACTTTACACTCTTTCAGTGCACTAATGCTCTTTTTTAAAAATAGAAACAAGCTCGGACAACTCTTCCCATTTTTATGGGGCTGATCCACCTAAACATCTGCTCAAAACTTGGGATTTCAAGGCAACTTTTCAGAACTGGAAAAAATTATCCCAGTTCTGCACCACTGAGTTGTGCTCATTTACATGACATTAATATTTATACAATTACTGTTACTATCCTTCAATGACCGAATTTATCACATTTCAAAAGGATCTATATTTAAAGAACACAATACCCTGATGGCAACACGGCTTTCAATTTTAAACAGCTCTGCTCCTCCCGACACGTTGGCACAGGGATGCTGAGCCATCAGAGGTGTCCAAGAACTCCCAAATTCTCCACCAAGCCACAGCAGCTCCTCCCTACCCCAGGATCCCCATCCCCACACCCTAAACTTGGCACCTGCCACCCCTGGCATCCCCAGTTGACCCTGAATTTACCCACCCTCTGAAGGGATGGAAGGGGAGTAAGAGGATGGGCTGCAAAACACTGATTTCTAACAGCATCAGATTTACCGTCTCCTGGACAAAGCCCAAAGGAAAAGCAGTTTATTTTTATTAAAATAAATGGAGTGCATCACAGTCCTTGAGATGGGCACAGCAGTTTACACCGATACCAAGTACTGCTCTTCCCATCCCCTCGGATGAAGGGGAGGGCTGCAGGTTTCCCTCTGAAAGCCCGTTATTTCCAAGCACCTGGAATTTCAAGGGAAATTCGGTGTCAGCTCTTCATCTCTGCTGTCTGAACTGCCTTACTCACCAGGTGACGATGCAAAACCGGGAAGAAGACTAATAAATCAGGACTTGGGAATTAATAAACTCGGATCAAAACAGCTTCATAAATCATTCCGTGCTCCCTATGTGTGGGTGGGTCTAATTACTAGAGAAGAAAAAGAGACAAACCTCATTTAGGTCAGTGCATTCACTGTTCTTAGTAGGGAAAAAAAAACCAAACCTTGATGAATCACTACTAGCTACAGAAATAAGTCAAGAGGTTTTCAGGTTAAACGTGGAAGCACTGGCAGAGAGAAATCAGGGTGCAACCCCCACCTTGCTGTCCCCATCCAGCCCATCTGTCTCCCTGCAGTTTGCAAACTCGGTCCCAAGTTCCTCTAATAGAAGTAACAGGAATAAAGCAGAGAGGGGGGGGAAAAGGAGCAAGTGGGAACACGTGTTTATGGAGAAAGGAGGGAGCGTTTACTCGCTGTCCTCCTAAAGCAGTACCCCCACAGCTGCACCAGTCATAAATATTTTACCCACAAGAAATCAACCTGCCAAATCTGAACAACTGCTTTGATGAAAAATATAAAAAGGCTTTCTCCATTAGCACTTTTGATGTTCTCTGCATCCAGAATAACTAATGCAGGAGATTCATCTTCTTTCCCTCCCTCTGTTCTCCCATCCTTCACTTCTTTTTTTCTGGCAGAATCATGCACAGCCTCCTGAGCCTGGACTAAAATCAGGTTTTGTGCAGGGTAACGGAGCAGAAACGCTGGCCTGGACCCATTCCCAAGGGTATCTTCCAGCTTTTTCCACCTTTCTTCACTTTGGGTGAACCTTGGAAGAGAAAGGGGCTCTGTGTGATCAGCAGGTCACGGGAGGTGATTCTCCCCCTCTACTCTGCGCTCGTCAGACCCCACTGGGAGTCCTGCGTCCAACTCCGGAGTCCTCAACAGAGAAAGGACATAGAACTGTTGGAACAGGTTCAGCAGAGGGCCACCAAGATGCTCAGAGGGCAGGAGCACCTCTGCTGTGAGGACAGGCTGAGAGAGCTGGGGTTGTCCAGGCTGGAGAAGAGAAGGCTCCAGGGAGACGTTAGAGTAGCCTTCCAGAATGTGAAGGGAGCTCCAGGAGAGCTGGAGAGGGATTCTTGGTCAGGGAATGGAGGGACAGAACAAGGGGGAAGGGTTTTAAACTGGAAGAGGGGAGACTGAGATTAGATTTTAGGAAGAATTTCTTTGGTGTGAGGGTGGTGAAGCACTGGAACAAGTTGCCCAGAGAAGCTGTGGCTGCCCCATCCCTGGAGGGGTTCAAGGCCAGGCTGGATGGGGTTTGGAGCAATCTGGTGTGGTGGGAGGTGTCCCTGCCCAGGGCAGGGGTCTTGGAACTGGATGATCTTGAAGGTCCCTTCCAACTCTAACCATTCTGTGATTTCTTACAGCCCCAGAGAGCAAGTGACGGAGCACAGAGGCAAATCCAAACTAGGGGAAGCAGTAAGTGACCTTCTCCCAGCCTCTTAATGCTCTCAGGAACTTAATAGCTCAACATTTATCTTAACTCAGCAGAGATGTGCTGGGGATGAAGTATCCACCTCCCAGCACGCCAGCACCAGCGTTTCCAACCCTCTGCTGCTGTGCTTTAAATTGCACCTTTTATCGTCTTTCTGCACTCGTGCTGTAACAGGGCATCCAAAGCAATTAAATCCAACCTATTTTTTCCTACTTTTATTCCTTGAAGTGGAGCTTTCTTGTATGGGGCAGAGATTATGGGGTTTGGACTGGATTTTGATTCTCATGCGTTTTCCATTAAGGACTCAACTCCACTCATCCCCTCTTCCTCAAATGGAGCTTGCTGCGCATTCAGCAAACTCGACAAATAGAAATTGGAACACAGTTTAAAGGAAAACAAACAGAAACTGGTGCCTCCCAGAATTTTTGCAATAAAAGCCCTGGAAACACAGAGATAGCGTTTTAAGGCACTTGAAAGGGAGCGACGTTTTATCAGCGCGAGCGGGATGGTAACGTTCGCTGGAGTTATCGCTGCTCATTATTCATCCTCCCTTTTTATTTTATTTTATTTTTTTTTTATTAGAAACGATTAGGAAACCCTTCACCCGCCGAGCTGCAGGGCTTCTCGGCAGCATCAACATGGCAGGAAACTCCCCGTACACAGGGATCACGGGCTCCTGCCCCTTTAGGGGCAGCGGGGCTCATCTTGGGGGTTCTTCACCCCATTTTCTGCTCCACAATCCCAATGAGGGAAGTACCTCGCTAGGTTTGGAGGATGCTCTAGTTTCAGGTGAAGGATATAGGGGTGTTGGGCACTTGGTGGTCCTGTGGCCACCCTAAAAAGGGCCCACAGGGACACAGGCGAGTTTATGTCTTGCCTGGATTATTAAGGCAAATCATCTTTTAGGATGGCGGGGACCAACAATCTTGGCAAGCAGTCCAGAGGAGGCCACAGAGATGCTCGGAGGGTTGGAGCCCCTCTGCTGTAAGGACAGGCGGAGAGAGTTGGCGGGGTTCAGTATGGAGAACAGAAGGCTCCAGGGAGACCTTCTAGCCCAGTCCCTTCATCACACCCTCAGTCCCACTTGATGGGATCGCACAAACTCTGTGTCTGACTTCTTCTGGACTGCATCCAGCTCTGGAGTCCTCAGCACAGGAAGGACACGGATCTGTTATAATGAGTCTAGAGGCCATGAAGATGCTCTGAGCGCTCACCTCTACCTATGAGGACAGGCTGAGAGAGTTGGAGTTGTTCAACCTGAAGAAGACTAGGCTCCGGGGAGATCTTAGAGCCCCTTCCAGTCCCTAGAGGGGCTCCAGGAAAGCTGGAGAGGGACTCTTGATGAGGGAGGGGAGCCATAGGACGAGGAGTAATGTTTTTAAATTGGAAGAGGGGAGACTGAGGTTAGATATTAGGAAGAAATTCTTTGCTGCGAGGGTGGCGAGACGCTGGCCCAGGTTGCCCAGAGAAGCTGTGGCTGCCCCATCCCTGGAAGTGGTCTAAGGCCAGGCTGGATGGGACTTCAAGGTCCCTTCCAACTCTAACTGGTCACTGATCCTGTGATTATTTTGCTCCTGAACGCCCAGCAGACCTGATGAAAAAGTCGCCAAGGAAACCCCTGCACAGCAGGTCCACCGCCGAGCCAAGACCAACACACAGCTCTGGATGGTGGCTTTCCCCTGCTACCTTCCAGGTACTCTGCTCTCCACATTTTTTTAGCCAAAATCCCCTCCTGAAATGTTGCTTTCACATTCACGTGCCTCTGAGCACACAGGCAGCAACACTCCTCTGCTAAGCCTTTCCACCCAAAGGGCCATATGTCCTATTGACAGGGTTGTCCTTGGAGGGAACATCGCTGCAGGAGGGTGACGACAGCGCACTAAAGGATAAATAAATGCCTTTATCCCAAAGAAGCCAAAAAAAAATAAAAATAAAAATACACTGCCAGGATGGCAAAAAGCACAGGGAAAAGCAGAAGACAAAGCACAGAATGGGATGAATGGCTTTTTTGGGGTTTTTTTTTGGTTCTTCAGGTTGTCTCAAGGAAATGTGGGTAGGAAATTAAGCCTGCTGGCTTGCTTTTTTTCTATACCGAGTGAAGGGCAGCAGCACCCAGAAACCAAGCTGCCCTCCCCACCCCAGGAGCAAAGATAACCCTTGGCAACTTTGCATGAAAAAAAAACCAACCAGGGTACAAAGCAATGAAGTTACTTCTACAAAAAATGACCTGCAGGAATTGGAACCTTTTCTAGCACTTTACCCCCACCCCCCCATCACTTCTTGCCCATTTCACACCCCCTCGACTGCAACACGGAGCAATACATGGTTTTTCCTCCACTTGCTTCAAAAGCCAAAGCTCAAGGAGTTCTGCAAGGGCACCCTGTGACTGCCAGAGAAATTAGCTGAAAAACAACCAGACTGTTTCTCATCCAAACTTCCATTTCCCCCGAGGAATTTCAGCTTTTTTTTTATGCCACCTTCCCCCCCTCCCGAAAACAAGCCCTTCTGAAGGGCAAAGCTCAAGACACTGCAGGGCTACAGTTTTTTAAAACCATTCATTATGCAAATGGCTCATTTATTGCTGCTGAGCTGAAAACAAGAATCCCAGGCATGCAAATAAAAATAAGCGGGGAGCAACGGACGAGCAAGTGCACGATGGCATCTGCTGAGTCGAGTAACACAGAGCCCAGGACCAGCAGGCAGCAGCTTTAGGCTGGAATTCCAAGCTACAGGTTGCAATCGGTTTCCAGCCAACACCAGTGACTCCCCGGGCTCTGCTGGACCACGCAACTGGAGCATCTCCAGCAAGCAGCCAGCTGGAAGTCCCACCGGCACAGCAGAACCTGCCGTAACCCTATATTTATCCCCAAATTTGTACTCAACAGAAGATGCCTGAGCCAAGCACGGCAAAAGTTCACTAACTGGGGGTCACTGGCCACAAGGTTTGAAGGGGTTACGGGAGATTTCAACCAGCAAGGCTACAACAGTGCCAGAACTGCAAAGCTTTCTCAAAACCTTAATAAATATCCAGGTGCTGGGTGGGAACGAATGCTAATTAGCATCTGATAAAGACTCAGAGAGAGAATGTGGCTGGGAAAGCAGACAAACCCCCAAATTAGCCATGCAGGCGGGAATTTTTAGGCAGGACTATCCTGGGGATGGTCTGCCTCCACGTTTCTCTTCTTCCAGTGCCTGGAAGCACAAGGGGAGTCGTGTGTAGGATGCCACGCGGCCAAGGATGAGCCTCTGTCCTCCAGGAACTGAATCATCTACAAACATTTCTGCAGCTCAGGGCCTTCCAGCTACTGTGTCTCATTCGGGTCCAAGTCCTGGAAGTGACCTGGCATGGGGTATCACTGCACATTGCAGCCATGGGAAATAACAAGGAACTGAAAAACCAAAACAGAAGCGTTGAGCTGAGCATTAAAGAACCTTTCATGTCCAAATGTGAGGGGGGAAAAAATGCAGCACTGAGCCAGCCCGACGTCAGCACTCAAGGTCAGACGGAAAAAGAAATCCCGGCCACTTCACCTTTAATAAGCTATTGTTATTACCATTATGTTAATAACATTAACACAGAATCATTTTCTAAATTCTGGGTTTTAAGCTCAGTTGTAGCCATCACAAGGTAGTTTTAACGTAAAACCCATGTCAAAGCAGCTCATGCACTGACTTGGACTTAGTGCCCAGGAGGACACAGGGAGGTCCCCGGCTGGCTCCATGCACAGAGCCCACCTGGACACCACACTTCACAGTCATGTTTTCCCACTGCACATGGGATTTGCTCATTTTTGTGTACTATATCCTTATGTGCTTTATGTACTATATCCTTAGACAGCATCAGTAAATTTCTAGTTCATACCATGATAAAAGTCTCGCTGCTGCACGACCTGGCAGGGGTAGGATCTGGGCAAGTGTTCATCAACAAGTAGATTAATTGTTAAGACAGAAAGGTCCTGATACGCAACCACACGACAACAATCGGGTAATCAGTCATTATATATCTATTCCTCAAAGTCCTGGACCTGGCAACAACACCCCTGTCTGGAGCCACATCAACCCATGTGATGACAGATATTGCTAATTGTTTCCTGCCCCGAACCAGTACAGCTCAGCAATTCCAGACCCGGGAATTGAAAAGCAGAGATTTACCTGGGCCTGTAATTTCACAGCAATAGCTGTATGACATTCAAAAAAAAGGAAAAAAAAACACCTAAAAAAAACCCCACAAACATAAATTCCAACCAACCTCAACTTTCTATAATGGAGACAGTGTTCCTTGCTTGAAACAAGAGCATAAGAACTTTGCGTTTCAGTAAGCATTCACACGCACGGGCCTGAACAGATGAAGGACAAGTGCTACGGGCTCAATGGGCTCCACTGAGTAGAGCTAATTAGCTGTATAAGCATATGCAAGATTGGGACCTAAATTTGTTCTCTGCCTCCCGGAACACTGATAGCTCCTATTTTTCTTTTCCTTGTTGTTGTACAACATAGACAGATAGGGCAAGTCTAAGGCAATGCTATAACCCCTGGCTGTCATATAGCATTTTTCTTGCAAAGACGTTAAGATTGGGATACAGCAGCTCAGGTGAAAGAAGGAGCCTTGTCCACGATCTTATCGTGGGTTACTGTCAGATCTGGAAGAAGGACTCATCTCTCCCGAGCTGCCTTTAAATACCCAGCCATCCCTAACACCACCAAAATATTTGCTGGGGGAAAAAAAAACCAAAAACAAACCACAGCGTGGCGTTCAGATAATGGATCTGATTGTCAGAAGTTGCAACCAGTAAGACAAGGCTGTAATTTCACTCCTCTAAAACACGGATTGCTGCACCAGACGATGAAGTCTGTTATTACAGGCTTGATTCCCTGCCTCTTACTCGCACCGTGGAGCTTTGGCACAATCTGATTTCATCTGCCTCGTCCCTTGGCAGCAGCGATGGAGAACGGGAACAGCAGCTAAGGTTACGGAGGTGCTAGAGGAAACTAAACATGTGGAGCAAGAATCCATAAAATGTACCAAAATGCAGGTAAACCTCCACCGGATCCCTCTGAAATACGGCTTTTGCAGAGGACAGAGGTGGACATGGAGGTCTTCTGAAAAAGCTGCCTGCATGTTTCAAAAAAAACCCCAAAACACCCCAAAAAAGCTAGCCCCAGCTGTGGCTGTCAACTTCTCATCCTCAGTCACAATGTAAAGCAAATATCCCAAGGGAATAAACCCAACCTGGTGACTGAATAACACCTCTGTCCCACCTAAAGAGAGGGCCTTGGATCAAGCGGTGTTTGCAGAGAGCTTCTCGCATGCGACAGCAAAGGAAACGACCACCAAGGTCTTGCTGCCATCCTGGCTGGAATTGCTGGCAGCATTCCCACTGGCTGCAGGAACAGGGCTCAAAAGAACGCAAGAAGTGGAGTAAGGGAAAATAGAGGGTAAAAGGGTTCAGCAGAGATGGAAATGAGGTGTATCTGCCATCATCTCAAGGAGGTGCCACAACACCCGGAGAAACCTGGACTCCAGGCTCCTGCACCCACCCACAGCTCTCCTTTCCACACCAGCACCCAAACCTCCCCCAAACCTTGAGATGTTTACAAGACAGACATCCATCTTGGGCCCTTCCTACAGGATTTGTCCCATTCCCGCCTCCTTATTTATTAAAGTAAAAAGAAATACGAGTTGAAGCAACGTGTCGCAACCAAACTGAGTTCTTGCTACATTTTATTCCTTCCTTAATCTAAACATATAGTCGTACGAGTAAGATATTTGCTGTAAGGAAATGAGCTGTCAAGTGATTTACAGTTTTGCTCTGTCTCCGTCTCAACAGCTCCGAGTCTTCTCCAAGACCTATTTTTAGCGAGCTATAAATTAGAGGCAATAAGGAACAGGGTGTGAGCCAGGAGTTGAGGAATGCATAGAGCAAAGCCATTTATTTCTCCATTATCCTAATGCACCTCTAACGGTTGTATCCAGATCCTGTATGGACAATCGTGGTCAGCATCCTATGGCCTTCACCACTTAAAGTTGCCTTCTTGCATGAGACCAGCCACAGCCCGAGAAGGAGCAGCGATGGGGAAAACACCATTGGTTTGGGGTTTGTGGGTTGGTTTTTTGCCTTGTTTTTTTTTAATAACGGCCAGAATGGCTCATTGCTGCTGTGTACAAGGAACCCACATGGTGTACAGATGCTAGACAAGAACCAAAATCAGCTGCAATAAGTGGAGGCTTTTTTTTTTTTTTGTCTTTTCCCCAGGACAGTTTAAATGGAAACCTACACCTCCCAGCCATTTCTCATTTCTTTCAATCACCCAGCTCCCTGTTGACTATAAATTCCATAAAAGGGGTTGCCTTGTTCACATTTTCTTGGTCATTCCAGCCAAAATTATTCTAATAGTTCCCTTCAACAAGAGCGAAGGTCCTGTATTGCAGAAACTTTTATTTCCATCGTCTTCACTTGCAAATGATTACAATAATTATTCCAACTCCCATATAGCACTTTCCATACAAGAGCTTTAAGAGCTTTGACAATGGAAAGTTATTACCAGAGCTTTAACAATGGAAAGTCATTACCAGCATCCTTATTTGTGAGAATGAGGTGCAGAAAGATCAAACGAATCGCTGAAGATCGTTCAAGCAACTCGCTGGCCGTGCCAGGAACAGAACTGCAATCTCCTTGCCCTCCCCATCCAGCGCGTATTTGGACAGGGAAAAGAAAAAGCCTCCTTGAAGCACGTATAAAGAGGGAGAGGTTTGTTTTTGAAAATGCTGGAAATAAGCTTTTTCAAAAGGGAGCAGCGGTGGCAAACGTCCTCTTCAGGTTACATGAAGCCTGATAAAATTCTGAAAGAGAATAAATGATGCTATTGATTGCTGCAGAGTGGGGAAATAGATAAAAGGAGAAGGGATGAGCCTTTTGGCAGCCCTCTTTCCTCCATGGGGCATCCCAAAGGGGATTCTCCCACAATCATGTAGGACTCTACCTTGTATCATGAGGGATGTCACAGTAAAGGATTTTAAGTCTTTCCTCTCCTTCCTCTTCCCTTTGTTCTGGCCCTTGAGCCGTCAAAGTTGATGTATCAAAAACCAACAGTGAATTTTGACCATCTTGGCCAATATAACGTGCTCAGAAGTACCAAACGTACACTAAATTCCCGTGAAGCTCTCCCCTCTCAGAAGTATTTTATGAGACAATTTATTTGGGAGAAAGAACAGACCTTAATCAGAAGAACCATGGAGAAACAGAACACTTATACAAAGCCACATCCTGATACCAAACACGGTGAAATCCTCCGAGGCAACTATTAAGGAGATTGCCCAGCAGAAAGGAAATTCAGCAAACCAGATTATCTCTAACAGGCTTATCCACTGGAAAAAAATCATCAGAGCAGCGATGAGATAGTTCTGAGAGACAATTAACGAAAGGTAGGGGAGAAGGGAGGTTGTAACAGGGTGACAAAGAGTGAGAATCCATAAAATACAGACTGTCACGGCTGATTAGACATAAGGACATTACACGACCCATCGTATGGGCTGGAAGAGGAAAGGAGCGACAAGATGTTCACAGCGCCTTGTCTCTACAGCTTTGCCAGGGGCATAACTGCTTTTATCTTTGTTAATATGGCAAGAAGAAGAATTCCCCTGTTAGTTCAGTCGACAGCCATGAACTGGATCAAAAGAGAGTTTCCACCAGCAGCAACGAACCCTTCCTTACAGCCCAGCCCTGCTGCTGATGTCCACAGCTGTGTCCCGTGGCAGAAGGAGCCGTCTTCTCCAAAATGCAATCCCGAATGTTTAATCCCAAATGTCCACACCATTAGCTCTGGCTGCAGATGGGACAAGCAGGGACAGAAAGATTAAGGGATTTGCCTGAGCTAATGACATGGACATCTCTCCACTGACTTCACTAGGCTTTGGACCAAATTCCTACACAAAGAGCTGCACTCAAGAGCTATCAAGGAGCTTAATTCATTAGCATTTTTTAAGTACTTTTAGATCCTTGAATGAAAGGGGCTATCAAAGTGCAAAGTCATTTTATTAACAATAACAGTCTAAGAACTGCAAGTTGAATCCTTCCCTCTAAAGCCTTGGGGCACAAATGGTTTTGTGACACGAAGAGGTCACAAAGTCCTAAGAGATATTAAAACTGCCTTTCAAGGACTTCTACTAGACACTAGTTTTTCCAAGATTCCCTTGAACATCACAAATTCTGATGGTAATTTTTAAAATTTCCATGCAGCAAAGTGGCCCCAAGCACACTCATGGGGAGCAAAAGGGTGCAAAGCCTACTGCACCTCCTGAAAGGCTCTCATGACATGCTTGGTATGTTGTGTCAGGACACCAACTGCAAGGTCTAACCACAGAGGACCCAACACAGCCCTGAATTCCTCCCATCATCTCAGAAAGCAGAAAATGAAGCTATCCCAGGCTTTTTGTAACTACTGGAGGACTGCATGCAAAAAAGAATGGCGCACACACAGCCCAAGAGGGCACAAGGCAAGAAGCCTGGCATGACCACAGGTTGGCCTCGTGGACAGTTATTTTTCGTCTTCAAAATTAAATCTCAAAGCCTATAAAAACACTGGCAGCAGGCTCCGGAAGGTGCACAGTGTACTCTTCTATCGTTTTGCTGGTGGAATAGACTTCACCTTGTTTCCTCTGGCCCCAGATCAAGCAAGGCTCCTCGCAGGAATTTTCCATTATCCCATGGCAAACATACCAGGGCAATCTGGCTGCTTAACCGACTTACACTCTGACCCTCTTCTTCAGCAACGGCGAGACCATGCATAAAGCACAAGTTATTTCTCATACAACATGCTGATTCCAACGCCGCAGCCCAAGTAAAGAAGGGTTGGAAACCTGGGGCTGCATTACAGGTCTGCAATGGGGTGACGGAGACATCACTGGTCTTCTCCTGTTCCACCTCTGGCAGACTCTCCTGTCCCCCGTTCCTCCCTGTTGCTGAGCCCCTAAATGATTTCCACAGCCCCACCAACTCAAAACCGGGGGAAGTATGGAAACCCTTGGCATCATTCCTCTGCAACTACTTTGGAAAATCCATTTCTTGCACTGCTCATCTGCAACCTCGTCTCCAAAGCCCATGAAACATCCCACCATCGCTCACAGCTGGATCTCCATATGAAAGACACTGTGAGTGCCAAATTCACCCCCAAATGACTTCAAACCCCATCCTTAGGCAGACGGACTCTGCAAACACAAGCAAACCCTACAACACCTTTGTGGATACATCCAAGGCCAGTGATTAACACGAGTGCCCTTGAACCACCAAAGACCAGGAACCCCCTTTGCATGGTGGGGTGGTGCCAGGGTTTGCCTGAGATGCACCCAAGGTTCCTCATAAATGCACGGAGCTTATCCTGGCTCTCCCTACACTACATTTATTTCCTTAAGAAAAATGTTAGGCATCTCCTCATCCCTGCTCATTTCCAATGTGGTTTCTACTTTCCCCCAGGGTCACAGGCAGTGACAGCCATCCCCGAGGCTTAATTGTGTTTGGAGCCATCTGTTGAACTGGGGAGGGCTGAAACAGCCGATAAAAACGAGCCACCGAAGTGCTGTGTTTTCCTTGGTAAGGGTGACCAAGTGACAACAAAAATTTGGTTTGCTCCCTTCTTCCCAGAGATCTGGTGTCAAAGAATGTGATGGCTCAGCTCCAACGACATCATCTCTTCAAGCAGCATGGTTCATATCACCCTGGAGAAGGCAGAAGGCTGCAGCTCCAAAAAACACATGCTTAATTATGCTGCAGCGCATCAACTGTTTCACTTGCTCTAGTTCACAGGGGACCAGGAATGCTGGGATGTCTCACCCCACCGATATCCAACCCTGAGTCATAACAGTCTGTGGCTGCCCACTCCCTCCCCTTGGCTACCACACCCTTCATTAAGGCATCTGCAAACGAATTTCAAAAGCCTTCATTCTGCAAACAGTTTCTGTATCACGAACAGAGAACAGCTCAGCTGCTCAGCATCGGGGTGGGGGGAGAGAAGAATCCGTGCCCTAGTGCAGGGACAGGCACACAAAGCCCACATTGTCCCATCTGCAATTAACTCCAGGGAGGAAAAAAAAGAAAGAAAAAGGCCAAGGCTTTTTATTTGTGAAGGGGCAAAGCTTTTCTAGGACACCCAGAATCACAGAAAGATTAGAGTCGGAAGGGACCTTCAAGATCATCCATCTCCAATCCCCCTGCCCTGGGCAGGGACACCTCCCACCACACCAGGGTGCTCCAAGCCCCATCCAGCCTGGCCTTGAACCCCNCAACAGCAGGTTCATGCCTTGCAACGTGCAAGATATTGCTTGCACACCCCAGATCCTCACTCCGGGTGCGGGACCACTGTGGCACCCTGTGCTGCACCTGCAGATAGAGACTCTGCCTGCCCAAGAGCTGCAAATTCAATACACCAGCCGTAGTTTCCACCCACTGGGATTTCTCTAATATATAATGAGTTTTACAGGAGAAATCGAGATCCGGAGCCTTTCAAACCCTGTTCACCACATGTCAGCACCTTCCTCCCGCTGCAAGGGATGAAGCTCTTGGGAACACCGTGAAACAAGTGCCACATCACCTCTTTGAAACAAAAATATCAAGGGACCACATCACGTCTTCAAATATTAATCTGTACTTACCAACTAATCAGCGCTGACAAAAATAACTCATCTAATTATCAGAACACTGCCACTTAAATAATGAATTATATGCTTTATTAAAAAGTATAATAGATTAGAGGATGTGAAACAATTGCAATTAGTAAAACAAGAAACGCAAGGAAACAAAAAAACCCCTACAAGTGTGATCTGAATGGTATAAATTCATCTCCCAAAATAGCGACTGATCTCCTCCACCACATCAAATGGCAGGAACACCTGAAGCCTACTGCGATTCAAGGAATACAACGTCCCTTGAAACGCCCAAAACTCCTTTTAAGGTCTCACCACCACCGTCAGGGGTTTTGCTCTCCCCTCAAGGCCACCCTGCCCATCTCTTTGACAAGCAAGAACTTCTGGAATACAAGAAACATTTGGTCCAGGCAGCAGCTCCTGGCAGCACACAAGGTGCAAACCCAGCTCCTTGACCACGGGGACTTTTCTGCAGGAGGACAACTCCTGTTGAAGCTGCAATGGGGCAGCACCAACCCATTAGTGGCTTTATCCCAGCGGTACTGGGAGCAGGCACATTTCTATGCTTCGTTAGAGATGCTGGGGTGGGGGACAGGGATGCTGCTGCAAACACCAGCTGGAGAAATCAAAGATGACATCAAGTGCTCAACGCAAGAAGTGTTCTCACAGTTTTCTTTTAATATCACCCAGTCCCTCTGTGCTGCACACTGATCAGATTCAGCCCCGAGGTGGAGGGGAAGAGGAGGCACCACGATCAAACCTGCCTCTTGCTGCTCTCAGTCCAGCTCTCCATCCGCACGCTCTCCCAGGAGACATAATCCCCATGGACAATATGATGTTTCCCCATGGCACAACTACTCAAACCCACACTCTTGCATGAAACACACCCAGCCCCCCTGTTTTACAACAAAGCTCAGCCCTTTGCTTCTCTGCTCAACCATCACTACCAGCACAATCTGTGTTATCTTTGCAGGGATCCTGCAACCAGGGCTTTTAACCACGTCGTTTCTTCCCATCCTGATGCAGAACCAGGAACAATTCGGTCTACAACAAACACTCAAATGACTCTCAAAAGAAGCAGAACAAGCAAAACTGAGCTCTTTGAGGTTTCCCCCTCAGGAAGGGGTGACCCTATCCCTAACAATTCTGCTGGTGACCACTCAAACGGACACGTCTTCTCAGGTCCCACGTCAGACAAAGTCTTTCCCACCCATGGTCTATGAGATCCTACAAACCCTCCATCCCCTAACGCTGAAGTCTTTAAACATCAAGGGGTGGATGAATCTCCTTGATGCTGTTGGTTTGGTGTTTTTTTCCAGGATTCCTTCTGTTACATCCTTTGCAATATTTACTTTCTGAGGACTTCAATACTTCTGCTGTCCCAGCACTCCTCAGATGCAGAACGGCAGCACACACTCCTAATTGCACCCCAGGGTATAGCACAAAGAGAAAATGTAGAACAAGAAGAAGAAAAAAAAACTAGAGAGAAAAAAGAAAAAAACCCTATTGATTGCAAAATATTTTAAAAATAAATAAAAGAAGTCCAAAACACTAGATGTCTTTGAGATGGCATAACAGGACCTGAACAATGGTAATTGATCTTCAAAATAACACCCTTCTTCCGACCAAGAAGAACAATAGCAAGCGAGCAACATTCCTTTTAATTTTAAAACAGCCTTTTAATAATCCGGGCTCTATTCATGTGGATTGGGGTTATGACAAGGACAAAGTAATTCGCTTAGTGTTCAAAATTAATTTTATTTAGGCCAGCCCCAAATAATTAACATAATTCCTTGCAAACAGGTCCTCAGATTCCTCCCTCCGATAACCAAAGAATAAGAGGCTTTCCATTGAACTTCCCCTTGTGGTGCTGAATACACTGTAACCCACAGCTGGGTTTGCTGCATTTTTCTCCTTCCAGACAATCCACAGGTGCCTTAAAAAATAAAATTTCTTGAACAAGTCCATCACCTCTAGCCTACGCCACCTTTTAAAAAAGAAGATGTGTCCATCCCCTCCCCCAAAAAAAAACGAAACCAAAACAAAAACCAACACGTGTTAGCATTTTTGCATAAAACATTTTCCATCTGAGCTCACTTTTAAGGGAGAGTTTCAGCTGGAGACAACTGGGAAGGTCAGGAATAAAACCCAAAATGCAGAGGGAAGGAGGTTAAGCACTGCCAGGGACCAATAACCCACTATACATGTATTTCCCTTGCAGCACATGGCTACACACAGAAAAGTCTGGAAAGGACCTGGCACAGAAAAGGACCTGACTGGTCACTTCCTACCTCTCGTGGGAATACTCAGATGTGTAGATCCTTGTAGAGAAATTACTCCAAGCCTGGACTTCAGAGATTTTTTTGCATCCCGACAGAATACAAACATTCTAAATCCCAGCTAAAAAAGCACATCCTCCTACCTGCTTGCAGCTCAGAGCATATACAAAGTGCATTAATGCATGGGAACAAGAGAAAAAAGACTGGAAACGAAGTTAAGTACAACCTAAGGTGAAGCCAAGTTGTTTGTTTTCATTACTAAAACCCACAGAAAAGAAATGCAAAACACCAAACACAGCCCAAAGCCAAGGGTGAAAATCCCATTCAGTCAAAGGATTTTCCGAGGGTAAATGTTTGTTTTTATCCCAGCGCACTTCGGGCAGCTTGAATTTATGTTAATACCATCCATGGAGCAGCACCAAAATACTCACACTTCGCAACCTGTAGGGTTGGGTTTTTGTGTTGTTTTTTTTTTTTTAAATATTAATTTTTCTTCCTGAACATAAAACATCCAGCACCTCTGCCTTTCCCATTACACCAGTGTAAGTCTGTAACACCTACTGGAACACTGATTCTGGCCAGTATAGGTGGAGACTACACAGAGCTCAACACCCTCATTTAATCTAAGCATCATCTTCCACCAAATCCCTATTCTTCACATTTTTGTCTACAGGATGGCCACCCTCTGCCTGCGTTTCTCACTTCACTCGGGTCTCTTCGTGCTCAATCTCGGTCCCACCTGGTGCTGGTAGCACCAACTTAATCATCGGTTGTGAATTTAATTAATGCATTGTTTCTCCCTTCAAGCAGACCATTAAGGGACTTGATAAATCAAACCTACCCTTGGTACTCACTAACATCACGTGGATTTGTGATATTCCCCAGAGGGTTGGGACACGTAAACCAAGCGATGAAATTCACTGAGACCTAAATACAGCATCCTCATCTGTGACAGTCGGAGATAATCAGGACTCCAGTGATGTGAGCATTATGCAAGGGAACACCGTGCTCTGGTCTGCTCCACACAAACACCACAAGATCAGTGCAGAAAAAAACATACAAACCAGCTGGTAATTCACTTGATACATCGCTCCTCGTTCTCTCATTATTTGTGCTGGCACAGGGGTAACATTTACTTCTGTTTCATAGAAGCACAGGTAGAACACAACACTAACGGGGCAGGGGTTTTATTTCTTTCAGAGGATGGAGCCTCAAGACGGGGAGACTGTTAACAGATTTTTGTCCCTCTCCTTATGACAGACAAGCTGATCCCTCCTGCACAGCCGGGCTTTCCCATCACACCACAACTCTGGCCTTAAAGCCATCAGGAATCATAGAATGGTTAGAGTTGGAAGGGACCAGGTTCCAGTCCCCCTGCCCTGGGCAGGGGCACCTCCCACCATACCAGGTTGCTCCAAGCCCCATCCCTTGAACCCCCCCAGGGATGGAGCAGCCACAGCTTCTCTGGGAAACCTCTTCCAGTGTCTTACCATCCTCATACCAAAGAACTTCTTCCTAAAATCTAATCTCAATCTCCCCTCTTCCAATTTAAAACCCTTCCCCCTTGTCCTGTCCCTCCACTCCCTGACCAAGAGTCCCTCTCCAGCTCTTCTGGAGCTCCCTTCAGATCCTGGAAGGCTGCTGCAAAGTCTCCCCGGAGCCTTCTCTTCTCCAGGACGNACATTCCAGGTGCAGGAGGTCAAGATGAAAACTGGAAACCAAAGCAAAGCACCATCTAGAGCCAACACCAACTTTGGACCACCCTGTCTACACCAGCCCCCCAACAGCAAGCCTTAGACCTTCAGACTCCACTGCAGAGGTCCAACACTGCAATAGCCACAATCTCACCACACAGATCCCACAGTTATTTGGTGCATAAGGTTTTGCACAGCCACTGGTCAGGAAGGAGCTATTGGAAAGCATCTCAGGAAAACGCAACTAACCAAACTAAACTTCATTCCTGTGCAATCGTTTGGCTCAGTTTTATTCACGTGACAGCACTAGCAGCTCTGAAGCTAGAACCACCTTTATGTGGAGGACCTGGAGGATCAACCCAAAAAACACAAGGGTCTTGGCATGCAGGTCACAACCCTCAAAGACCTGAGATCTCAGTGGATGTTGTGGGACAGCAAGACTCAGAAGAAGAGTTGCTCCTCAAGCAGATCATGGAAATACACTGGGCAAATCGGCAGTGCTGGGAACACCCTTGAGGAACCAACTCTTGCAGGCACAATTTGACGCAAGCATGATGGCCTTCACCAAACACAAGCTTTAATTAAGCTGAAGCAGCACCTCAGCAGTGATGCAGCCAAGAGATTATTAACGTTATGGGTGGGATCATCTCGCCTGCTGCCCGGGTTCACGTGAGTCGGTGGGAAGAAACTGCCATTTTCCAAGGACCATTCATCTCCTCCTGGGATGTGTAAAATATCTGAAGAAATGCCCTCTGGAGGTGCTGGAGCAGCCAGCCCAGACAAGCCCCGTACCTGTAGGAGGGCTCAGCTTGGGCAGGATGAGTCTCGGTACGGGAGCCCTGCCAAGGTTCAAGTGCTTCACAATTAACTTTCACAACAAACCAAAGCCTCAAGAGCTTTTAATCTCCATATAAGTAGGAAATGTGGGTCCACGCCAGGTCTTTTGCGCCCCTCTTTTTTNTGAGGAGGTGCTGATAAGGACCTTGAAGCTTTCTGTCTGTTTGGGAGCTCACCTGCACAATGGGAGCTCCAGTTATCTGCCCTCATTTCCATAGCAGGCTAATGAAGAAAGGCACGGTGTAGCCATGCAACACGTTAAAACACGGGGAACATTTGCTTAGCAGTTCAACCTCATGCAAATAAGCTTAAAAGGAAACGCTGAAGAGCAAAGATAAAAAATTCCGGCACATGTATGTACCATCCACAGCACAAATCCCCTGGTTTCGCTGCTGTTTCCCACCACAAAAACAGTTAAAAGGTAGAAATAGTTTAGAAATATATAAATTCATGAGTTCACCAGAAAGTAGCTAATCTTCCCTGCTAGTCATCATTCGTAAGAGGTGAAATAACCAAGAGAGCAAGTCAGTGCTTGCCTGAATAAACAGGCAGGAAGGAAACCGTGCAAACCCCAGCCCAGCAGGATAACACCACCCCGGCTCCTCATCAGTACAACTCCTCAAGGATGGCAGTTATCACACAGACAGACACCACACAGCCCCTTGTGGAGCTCAGCCCCTGACCAGCACCTCACCACAGTTACACTTTTAATTAACACCCAGAAACAACTGGTCTGTGAGTCCCACCACTCTGCTGCTCACCCCCTCCCCGCCAGGATGAGACAGAGACTGTCTCCGCAGCACGCACACCCTCTGCTGCTTCTCCTAGCAAAGTTTTGGCTAAAATTCCTAAAGAATTGGCTGCATATTGCCCAGGATAATATTTACCCAGCTCAAGCATGAGGGCGCTGATAAAATTCCAGTATTTTGCATAGCGCTTGTACTGGGATCTACGGGCTCTGTTCTGCTCCAGACAGGCTCCCCTAATTCTCCCTGACATTGATGTTGGTGTGTGGAGGCAGAAATGGACTTTGGGGCACTCTATCTGTATTGGAAAAGTCTTGGTCTGGTACCAAGACACACCTGCAAATGCCACTGGGGGAGGGGATGAGTTAAGGGAGGCAGCCAGCGTCCTCCTTGATTTAGCATCTGCGGTACCCTATGTCTCCTCTCCCCACCTCTATCCCTTAGTGGACTGGAATAAAGGAAAATCTTCCTACTTTTCTCTGATATTAATTCAAAGTTCTCTGCTAATTTCTTTTCCTTACTGTTTTTTCCTAGATTTCAGCAGAACAAACGATGGGAACTTTTTGGCAATGTTAATTACCAACTGAATACTGCTCTCCTAATGACATAGGCACTGATTTACGGTGAGATCAGAGCAGCTCTGCTAATCAGGGATAAACCTAGTATACCACAGAGGGTTATACTTTCTTATTAGTCTTTCTTGTTGGTCTAATTAATGGTATTACCCTTTGAACTGTGTACACACACTTAAAAAATTCAAGATACATTGAAAACATACCCCAGGGGAACCAGAGTATGTTTAATAATTTCCTGCCAGTTATCTCCAGCACGACGTCCATTCATGCCATCCATATCTAACTCACCCTTCCTACTCAAGATACTTGGTTTGATAAGTATCTTTGACCACAGATATAAAACAGCATGAAGAAAATCATCTTCAGAGCATCACTTCAAGTTTTCCACTCCCCTTCTGCTCACCTGATGGTCAGAAAGATACCAACACTCACTTGTGGATTCGAGTCCAGGGAAGATACAAAACATGGCTGCAAAATAAGCTTCTACTTGCATCCGCAGTAACAACCAAAAATGAATTAGGAAATGAGAGCTACCTTGCAAAAACTGCAGTTAAGCAAAATAACCCATAATTTGGAGTCTTTATGTACAGCTGCAACTAAAAGGAACCAGCAGAAATCACAGCAAGGCACTCACACTTTTCCTTCTCCAAGAGAATCCAAAAGCTCAGCTGCTCCCAGACCGGAATACACTGCAGGATCCAACATCAGCAGTTTTGAAGGTATCTGGGTGACTTCAAGCACCCAGCCCGAGACAACACTGGGCATGAGCTCCTGCAGGAAGGATCTATCAACCCAACAGCCAAAGTCCCCCTTAGGCACATCCTGACCAAGGAGCAGGTCCCTGCAGCCACACAGCTGCCAAAATCACTCACCAGACTTTCTTGCCCCACGGGCTTGGCTGTGGCAAAGAACCAGCCCAGGTGCCCCATGTTCTCACAGAGCTGGTAACCATCTCCTGGTGTTAGGATGGCACCAAAAGGTGGGCATGACCCTTCAAAATGAAGGGAAACAAACCTTAGCAGCAGGACCAACCCCCACATGCCCAAGAACTGGGTATATCAGCACATTAATAAAGGCCCTGTAATAATATAAACCTGAATCCCTGCAGATTTATACCCAAATACTGCTCCTGGGGCCGTCCACGAAGAATCTCTCACCCACAAGGATTTACTCAGCTTCTCCCTGCACGATATTCACAATCCAGTGATTGTGAATCCCTAAACTTCGGGATGAGGTCAAAAGGTGTGCGTGCTGACATCAGGGTATCGACAGGCTGCCACCGGCACACCAGCCAGCTCGGCTCATTCAGCATTATCTGCATCATTTAATGCCACCAACAAGCGGAGTTAATGCTCTATCTGCATATGGGGTTTTAATCCTGCAGGGTGGTCATTACCACATTATTGTTGAACTAATTAACAGCCACAGCTCTCATGGCTTTTTTATGTTTTTTTTAAAAAACGTGTGCTTCCTACCCCTCCACCCCCCAAAGTAAAACAACTATAAAATAATCACAACCACATACACCCAGATTTAGCATTGAGCTACTTCCCAGCACTACAGATGCTCCGGTGCACAACGGTCCAACCCCGACAGCACAGGGAGCACTGCAAGTCCACAAACCACAACAGCATCAAATAAACCTCAGCCTGAGATAATACAGCTCCATTTAAATGAAAAAAGAAAAGAATCTTTCAGGAACCTACAAAGGTATTCAAAGCTATTTAGTAAAGTGCTTTCCATTAATCTTGCCCTACGCATAATGCTGAATCAAAGATGTTCCGCAGCTGCAGAGCAAATGCGCCCATCAGAGGAATTATGCCCCAAATCAAACTGGTCCCTAACGAATGCACTCAGAAACCACAGCGACAAGCAGGGTGTAGAAGGTGTGTTAAATTAGATCATTTACCAAAATACCCTGGGAAACGACGCATGAGGAACAGCACATAAAAAGGTTCTCTGCAAAGGTGGTGAAAATGCAAAGTGCTTGCTGAAGGCTTTGCTCTGCCTGGAAGCCACAATAAATTACACTTGGAGCAACCTCGGCAGCTGCCAGCGATCCACCTGGGGACCACAGCCACTGCAGACCTTTATCCAACCCCAGCAGAACTTCAGCAGCTTCTGGGAGCTCAAGACCCAGAGCTGGACACAAGTCACACCACAACACGGACACGAGAACATCGGCGAGGAGAGCAAGGTAGCAGCTCCCACCCCTGTTCCAGTATGCCCCGTTACCCTTCTCTCCAGCCTCCTTTGAAGGCTGCTCCTTCGAAACCTCCTTAACTGGGGCAGGCATGGCTGGGCACCAAGAAGGGACATCCCCAGGAGATGCTCAGGACCAGCTGGTGGAGAGATGGCTCAGTCCCCCTTCATTGCCAGGCTTGTCTCCACATCCAGCTTCTCCAACAATCCCGTGCACAAAAGCATCAGGACTCCAGGGCTTTGCAGGAATTCACCCTGAAGCCAACACTCAGTAACTGCTCAGGTGCCTTGTCATTAATAAATCCTGCAGTGTTTTTGCTTATATTACAGCACTCTTCTCCAAAATACACCTTTGTGGCATTCAGTAGAGCCTTTTCACTAAGGAGGTGGCCCTTCCACAATTTCTCAGACCCACACTACCATGAGCTTTTTATTTTGATGGCTTTGCCCACAGGAGCTCCAGACCTTCAGCCCCACCAACTCCTGCTGCTTTTCATGGCCGTTTAGCATCTCCTTTAACTGTCAACTTTGGACCTCCTTGCACCATGAACGGAGACCGTGCAGGAAACTCAAGCTCATTTGGACAAAACCCTGTGCTTTAAAATGAGCTCCATTGCCCAAGGATGACAGCAAGGATCTTTGCAGATTCAATTATCTGATGCAAATGCGGTGGGGAGCACACGGCATCTCCACCTGGTGCTGTTCGCCCTCCCCTGCCCAAGCCATCACTTTGTCAGGAAAGAAATAACGACAAATTCAGGCAAACGCATTTAACAACTCTGGATGTGTTACAGGGGATATAAAAGTTCAAGGAATTAATGGTAAGAATTTCCAGGTGGAGATAACGACAGGTTTTGCCCAAGCAGATAATGCAATAATTGACAAGCATACAAGTAAACAATTAGGAGTATTTAAAGCTAGAAAAAGGCTTTCTCGGGGAAGAGGTGGAATTGCCATCCCTGGAGGCATTTAAAAGATGGGTAGATGTGCTGAGGGACACGGTAGAGTTGGCAGCGTTAGACTGATGTTTGGACTTGATGATCTGAAAGGTTCCTTCCAACCTTAACTGTTTCTATTTCTATGACTCTATAAAAAGCAATACTGAATGCACAGAGAGAATATTTTGCCATCACAGGACGAGGAGCCTGTTTTCCAAACGTGCTGCTGCAACACAAAAAAAACCAAAAAACCCAACCCACAAAACAACATTCTTCAGCTCCGAGGGAGCATCCGATACCCAGCGAGTAACTCCAAGTGGGGCTCTGCTCTTCCTCGCACCCTCACAGAATCTGCATTTGGAGACTGTCCTACTGCAAAACCTCAGTATAGTCCACTAACACCTTCACAGCAGTCCTCTAGGATTCTTTTAAGATGTTCGTTTTCCCCCTCCTGCAACTTAAGAGAGCACCCAGACCACCTAAATCCAGACATCAAAGGGTAAGTTCCTTCAATCAATTCGCTTTGCTCTCCACCCCGCTAATACAGCCCAGCTCCCTGAAAACAGGCAAACATTTCAAGCCGCAACAGTACCTTACAGCAACCAACCAGAAATATCTGGGGGAAAAAAAAACACACCACTTTACAATGGGAGGGCAGAGAGTGCTCAAACCAGGCCAAGCATCGAGGGGTCACCCCTGTGGGGAGGAGGGGACAGGACAGGGGACCCCAACCTGACCAACAGGGTATTCCATCCCATCCCCATCATGCTCAGGATAAAAGCTGAGGGATCAAAGGGTCAACTCTCTTCCTTTGATAGCCAATGTCCCAGGAGGACCCTGCCTGTTCGTCTGCCTTTGATCCTAATCCAAGCGTTCCTGACTCCAGAGATGGAATCCAGCTCCTGTCGGTCACAGAGTCCAGTCTGGGACTTCTCCCGATGCCTGCTGGTGACGTGATCATCATCCTGGGAGCTTGATATGGTTTTTTATTTACTGTATCTATTTCATTATTTTCTTCTTACTTTAGTATTAATACTTCGCTAATGTAGTTTATTTCATTCTAAACTTGTAAATCCCCTTATCTCCTCCTCTCCTTCTTTTCTGGGGGGAGGAAGGGCCATTTGTTAATCTGGTTTTGGTAAATTTGGCTGAATTTGGCACAGGTTCTTACTATCAAAAAGACACCTCCATTTCTGCAAATGCCACACGTTGTAAGAATTCCAAGGCAAATGGAAGTTCAGTTTCAGAGAGTCTCTCAGTTACAGACCCCAAATGCTGGCAACAGCTTCAATCTGCTGGAGCAGAAGCACAAGCTCCATTTCATCTCCTCTGAAAAAAAAGAAAACCCACCCAAAAAACCACTTCTCCACAGCAATATCAGCTCTCTGCGTTCGATTGCTGTTGCAAAAACGCATCACAGAGAAACCTAAAGACAGGCATCAGCACGAAACTGTGCTCACCTGCTGTCTTTACACCTCACAGATCATATATATTCACACCAAATATGATTTCCACCACCCCCGATGCATGCTATTTTCTGCAGAAAAGCAATTTAACTCCTCATCCACGGGAGACACACGCTGTCCTGAGAGAGGTGGTGACCTTTGGGATTCTCCTCTGGATGCCACCCAGTGAAGCAGGACAATAAAGCAGATATCGCACAGGAGAGGAGCGTGTCCCTTGGAACATCAGTAGCACAGGCTGGAACACGCCAGCTCCCCGTCAGGTAACTCCAAAGGTTCTGCTCCCAGATGCAGCCCATAAAACCTGTGAAATTTTAATTTAGAGGGAAAAAGTGGCATGAAAAGATGTGAGGCAGAACAATTCTGTAAGGACCGAGCAAGAAGGGTGAGAAATGGATTTATGGATGCCCTCAGAAGAGATGCTGCTTCCAAGAAAGTTTTGCAGGAGTAGCAAGAGACCACGCGTGATTCTCCAAGACCAGGATGCAGCCCAGCCCCGGACCACGCCACAGCAGAGCATCACTCAGTCCCTTTTCCTTCTTCTATGATGGAATTTGACCCTCTCCCAACCACTGGGTCCCCTGGGTGCCCACAGGAGGTCCCTGACACCTTTCCCACAGCACCACGCTCCCCTTCATCTTTCCACAGGCACCTTTGTTCCTTTTCCATCGTCTGAATGATCCAAAAAGCAAACTCTAGCTGTGGTGCTGCATGTACTTAAAATCTGTGGCTGGCCACACATCTGAAAAGCAAAATTTGGGAGCTTTTACCATTTCTCAGGGCAAACAAGGCCCTGCAGCTCTCACACCATGCAGGTGTCAGAAATCTTAATGACAAAAAAAGCCCATTTCTCATCCCCAGACCAGCTCTCTGCTGCAGCTTGTCTTCTGCACTCAAAAAAGCAGAGGAGGGCTTTGCAAATTCACAATTTTCTGACACAAACACAGCCAAAAAGCCAGAAAGCTGCCCCAAAAAAGCCATCCACGCCAAGCCTAGCTGGTAGCAGCCAGCCTGGATCGCACAGGGCCAGCTCCATCTACATCCCGGTGGCTCCTCACAGGGATCTGGGGAAGGAGAGGACTAACAAGATTAGAGAAATAAGCGATTTATCAGATTACTGAAGCCATGCAGCCAGAGCCTGGCTGAGGGGCACCGGGGTATCGGGATGTCCCCGGGAGCCACCACCTCTGGCCAGTGTCACTCTCAATCACAATCAATACCTCAGCAAAGTTGTTCTTACCCAGCCTCGCATTGTCCTCCTATAAAAGCTTGTTATCTTTAGGTCCCCTCGGTTCACAGCCTGTCACCATCACTCAATCTCAACCCCCACCCCCAAACTCCACCCCACCCTGGCACCCCCAAGGCTCCAACCACCAGCCTTGGCCAGGGGAGCATGAGGAACACCTTGGGAAGAGTTTTTCCTCCCTTCTGCAACTCAGTGTCTATGAACAGGACTTCAGCCAACACTTTCCAAAACGCTTATTCAATGTCTGTTCTGGTGGGACAGCCCAGACCTGCTTCTTTTTCCTCAAGAAAAAAAAACCCTAAATCCATTCCACCTCCTGCTAACGCAGTACACATCTCCAAACATCTAAATAGACATTCTTCTAGCTTGAGGTCTCCAGACCTGTTGCTTCCACAAAAACCACCTCAACACCAGAAAGCACCAGCCATAAAGACCGGAGCAAAATTAAGACTCACAGGAATTTGCAGGAATTGGCAGAAATAAGCTGCAAAACAGCAAGGAGCAACTCCCCAAGCCTTCAGCATCCTGTTGTGGAGGACATGGCCTGGAAAAGGAGACCTCTGGTCGACCCGTTCCCCGGGGGTTTCGTGCTCAGCAGTAAGCACAGCCTGGCTCCGAGCGGACCGGTTCTGCGAGCTGCTGCGTCAGTACCCACAGCTCTTATCTCAGGGATCGCTGTCAACAAGAAATTAGGGGAATTGAATTTTAATAAGCTGGAGACTGAAGCTCTGCCGTCTATCCTGCTCAGTGCTGAAGTTTAGTGCTTCTACTTAATTTGATGTTGTCAACGTTTTAGTCAAATTTATCAAAACCAGACTGACAAATGGCCCTTCCCCCCAAAAAAATGAAAGGAGAGAGGAAGAGATAAGGAGATTTATGAGTTTAGATCAACTAAAGTTTAAGGAAGTATTAATACTAAAATTTAAAAAAAAAAAAGAAAACCATATCAAGCTCCCAGGATGATGATTATGTCACCAGCAGGCATCGGGAAAAGTCCCAGACTGGACTTGGTGACCGACAGGAGCTGGATTCCAGCTCTGGAGTCAGGAACGCTCGGATCGGGATCAAAGGCAGACAAACAGACAGGGTCCTCCTGGGATGTTGCCCATCGAAGGGAGAGAGTTGACCCTTTGATCCCTCAGCTTTTTTCCTGAGCATGATGGAGATGGTTGGTCAGGTTGGGGTCCTCTGTCCTGTCCCCTCCTCCCCACAGGGGTGACCCCTCGACACTTTTCCGCTTCCCACCNATCCCTCAGCTTTTTTCCTGAGCATGATGGAGATGGTTGGTCAGGTTGGGGTCCTCTGTCCTGTCCCCTCCTCCCCACAGGGGTGACCCCTCGACACTTTTCCGCTTCCCACCCTCCAACAGGGCAAAGAACGCAATTCCCTGCCCTGGGTTGTTCCAGCAGTAAGGAGAAGCCAGGGCCTCTCTGCACCACCCCTTGGTGTGACCAGGTCTGGTCACTGGGAGAGTCAACAGTTTCGTGAACAATCCGCTGTTAATTTCAGAGTTAAGTTAGTTAAAAGAGGCCCAGCTAAAAATGTAAAATTATAAAACAGAAAATTGGTTCGTTTTACCTCAAGCCAGGCCGGATGTACTCTGGCCTCGGTCGGTGCAAGCAGAGGGGTAGGGACCGCTGGAGAGAAGACACTGGTCCTCAAAGGCTGGACGATGAGCACCTCCCTCCCGGTTGCAAACCCCCTTTTGGCAGCTCCCAGAGTCTCATACTAAGGCTGGAGATTTTTCTGCATCACCTGGCCCCAGAGCCAGAGAACACTGTGTTTACTTATGTGTCTGGAGTAAGGAAGAACAAGTAACAGATGGAAGGGCTGTCCTTTTGGAGGATACCCAGCCCCAGCAGTGCTTATTGGCAAGTGCCTGAATCCAACAGACAAAAATCGCCCTTCATCTTCCACAAAATTTAAAATCAGGATCTGTTTGGACCTACCTCTCTCTCCCCATCTGCAAGTCTAACGCCAAACATCTCCACGGTTAGGCTACAAACCAGGGAGTCAGAAACCCTGGGTTAAGTCCTCCTTCAACTTCAGAGCTTACTTGAGCTTACTCATCCTCAGGAGCTTCGCTTAAAACTCCCCTGGACAGACCCTAAAGGAATGATAATCTAAATACTGCACTAACCACACCAGACGAGCCTTTTGAATAGGAAAACTCCAGAGAGGATATTTTAAATTAACATCTTCAAAGACTAAGACGTAATGGGGACCTGAAGTGGTACTTGCAGCCAGTTCTTCGCATCTGAAACAACCACATGAACATCACTACACACAAATCTATTTCCCAGAGCACACCATCGTTTTGGAGCATGAAATTAATTGCTCCCTTGCCTCATTAACTATGCAGGACAGAGGTAAATAAGGCAGGGAATGATTAGGAAGAGCAATAGCACTGCAAGACCATGACCTTGTGCTAAATGCAAAAGAGCTCCCAATATCCATCTGGACAGCAGTGTCCCGATTCCGCAGGTTCCTTTAGAGTATCAGCTCTCAAGCTCTGGAAGAATAAATAGCAGGGAAGATGTCTGAAAAGATGAAAATGGTACATTTTCAACAGCCCAAGATGATTACTCGCAAAATAGCAGCAGCACAGAGCACAGAGGTAACTGATTGCCTCCTGGGCAAAAGTCAAAGTCTTTGTGTTGCAGCTCTGCAAGTGTACAGAGATCAAAGAGAGAAAGAGAAAACTCTATTTTAGGCTGTCATGAGCATAAAGGTCCTCCCGGCCCTTTGGCATTACCAGCTACCAAGACACGACTGAAATCTTTCTTGTGCTGCCCATGCCCGAGATGACTGTCTCAGCACGCAGGAGAAATCCTCGACTCCCCAGAGCAGGCTGAAGGCTCCTGCTTCCCTCCCAGCCCAAATTTCGGCAGCATCCCTGCACATCATCGCATCCCCAGTTCCACGCAACGCAAGCTGGGACACGCTAGTGGTGACCACCCCATGCCATCACAGCTCTGAAATGGGAAACGAGAGAAGCCAAACACCGAGCGAGGTGTTATTCATAACACGGAGCTATTGATTGAGCTTTACATATTCGAGCACTTTACCAACATTAATTAATCAACGTGTTTCCCCATTTAACGCTGGGAGGAGACACCAAAGCAAAAACACGAGGCTAAACGGACCTACTGTTGTCCTTGCACCCAAACTTTCCATTTCATAGAATCATAGA
>VXBW01003670.1:0-22521 GCA_013400375.1 Thinocorus orbignyianus
TCCTTATCCTGGCGGGAGCACATTGTTTTGTTTTGGGGGTGACCTGTGGGAGAGAGGAACTGTCAGAGTCTGCTGCACATCCCACCATCCTGACTACCTGATCTTGGGGTTCACTTCCAGCCCTGCTGGAGCAGGATGCCAGGAGACCCCCAAGGTCTGGAGGAGTGCCCTGCATCTGTTGACAAAGGATTTCATCAGCCAGTTTTAGCAGCACAACGTGGTCTATCCTCCCTCCCTGCACCCCACCACCCTGCGAGCATCCCTTCACCCCAGCTGTGGGGCTCTTGTTAAATCCGTGCTCCCCATCTCTTGCTGGAAACCAGGCCCCCAGAGGAGGAAAATCTGTCCGTGTTGCCAGACTTACCTGAGCTTGAGGGGAACACAAGAGAAGGGAATGAAGATCCCTGGGACGGGAGCAGTTTTATAGAGATCTCGGGTCCCGCTGCCCGGAAATGAGACAGCTCCCTCGTCACAGCAATCTATTAATTTAATACCCAATCCCCATCAAACCGCCCTCTGTTTACATTGCTGGCCTGACTCATCTGTGATGGGTATCATTCCTATTTTATCTGTTTCCTGCACCACATAAGTATCTAATTGCCAGCCTTACCTGCCCATCCTAGGAAAACCCGTGGGTGCCTGTGTTTCCAAAGGCTGGTCTGTTTGGGGTTTGTTTTGTCAAATTAAATCCAGGCATAATTATAGCCCCATCCCATGAGGCTCTGCTCACAGAGTCTAATCCCTGCTATTGAGTCGGCATGCGTTAAAGCCAGAAATAATCCAGGTAAAAAGGAGTGGAAAGTTGCTCTCCTCCTGTAGATGCCCTGTCTGAAAGAGTCGCCGTGGCCATGGGGGCAAAGTTCTCCTGGGAGTCCTCTAGAGAACAGACTCAGGTCTTCAGCAGGGCTTTTCTAGACCCCTGCCTTGACCTAAAGGGTGTGAATTCCCCCCAGAAGGCACCTAAACAACCAGAAGATGGTCCTGGGGACCGTTGAAAGCCTTCCAAGTCTCCTATATTCAAATACAGCTGAGTAAGGTCCATGAGTGCTCCATTGACTATATATTTCCATCCCCTTAATGACAAAGATCAGGAAATACAGCCTGAGGAATTAAAAAACCCACCTCGTCCTGCCTGCTTCATCAGTTCATCTTCTGGAGCAAAGCTGGAGCTCCAGAGATGACCCATCTGCACAGCCCTGTCCTGGTTGAAAAGCTGCCTCACACTTCATCACCCCACAAGGTGCATTGACCTCTGAAGGTCACAGCTTCTTATTTAGAGGATGAGGGCAAGAAAAAGTCAGAGACATAGAACCTCACACTGGGAGCTGCTCAAACAGACACAGAGATCCACATTGCTGCCAAAGGGAAGTGCTTTGGCAGCTCTCTGAGGGAGGAGGGGATAGCACCAACAGACACCTTGGACTATTTGAGCGGAAAGCCAACGTCTTTCCCTAGACACCTGTCAATGGAGACTATTTCCTTATGCTCAGCACCATTACTGATGCTGAAGATTATCTCCTTCCAGCTTCTCCTGGACACCGTTGGGTGATTCCCCTCTGGCTTCAGGCAAATACCTGTTGGCAAGGGGTTGAGCTGGCCCTGGGGTCCCTGTGTCCTGCATGTGGGCCACTCTTCGGCAGAGGAGCATGTGGTAGCAACGAGATGAAATCTCGCTGGAGGTGTCCCTAGGGTATGGGTGGCTCACACTGCTCACACCTGAAATTTAGGATATTTGGACTGTTTGTTGCCAGCCTCCCACCTGGTGGTGATGGCCATCTGTCCTACCTGAGGGGTCGGTGATGGGGAGGGTTGCAACCCTCACCTCCAGCCTCCCAGACCCATGGCTCACCCAACACGAAATGTAGCTGGCATTTGCCGTGCCGACTGCCTCTGATGTCATAAAATTTCATACAGAAACCGGTGGCTGTGGTTGTAATTAACAGAGAAACCGGGCAGACACCCACTCGGAGCTGCGTGTGCTGGAGGCAAGAGCCATGTGGCTGGTGGAGCAAGCACCAGCATGCACAGAAGGGGCCGGGTCCTGCATGGGCTGAGCACCTTGTCCACAGAGCTTATTACTATTGCCGTGTGCACCCCTCCTGCCACCCAAAATAATAACCGGTGACTAAAGTCTCGAGGACAAATGCGTTGCTGGGCACAAATCTTGTGCAATGTGTTTTTGGCTTTTTCTGGAGGATACTAGCAACAGTCGTGTCTGGCCAGGGTCAGGGGTGATGTTCTGCACAGGAGGGTTTAAGGCTGACTTGCTTTTCAGGTGATGATCTCATTCATCAAATGAGAAAGGACGTGTGAGCTTTGTCAGCATAACCAGCTGTGGACCATAAGGTTCAATAAAGGCTGGTGTTTTTCTTGCAGTCCCCGGACTCTCAGACCTGCCAGTTCAGCTTTCAGTTGAAAGCAGAAACCACATCAAAAAGGAAGCGGAGAAGCCACTGCCCTTTTTATTTTATTTTATTTTTATTTTATTTTTAATTGTGGTTACAGGAAAAAAAAATGTATCTCGCACAGTCAAAAACCTAAGAGGCAAAAGAAAGGAAGATCAGAAAACATGACTAGTAATCACTCTTAGGGTTGTCTTGGGATGAGTGGGATTGGGTCCAAGGGGATGGTGGAACCTCCTGGCTCCCTTCCATCAGCCTTGGCTGCAGCATATCTGGGCCAGGCTGCTCCCAGTTTCAATCCCTCAGCACCAGATCCCTTTCCAGCAGCACCTCTGCCAGGTCCCAGCTATGCAGGGAGATGGATTTGGCTCCTCTTCCCCTGACTCTTAAATCCCTTCGCCCAGCTCATGGGGGCAGATACCTGCTGGGGTCACCTGCCGTCAGCAGAGGCACACCAAGCTTCAGGAAATACAAGAATTAAAGACTTTGCCAAATTTAATTTTGCACTGTTTCATGCAGCAACATCAACCTCCCTAAAATGCAAAGGGGCTGAATGGTTGGGTGCTTCTCAGGGATTAATTCCCCTGGTTAAGATCTATGATCTGCCACTAACTGTATAGACCCTATATTCCTCCACACCCAGATGCGTTCCTCTGGTGTGTGTGAAAAATAAGGATGAAGAGTTTAAGGAAAGGCCAACACAAGAGANGCCACTGCTGTGACAGCCTCCACCGCCGGAGCTGTGGCAGCCACTGCTGGTCTGGCGGGTGTAACGCTCCTGCCTGTGGCACTGGTCCTTATCCTGGCGGGAGCACATCGTTGTGTTTTGGGGGTGACCTGTGGGGAGAGAGGAGTTGTCAGGGTCTTTCCTTTCCTTCTGTTCTTCCAGCGAAGAGAAATGTGGATGTACATTTAACCAGATCCCACAAACGTCCTTAAACATTGCAGGAACTTCTTATACCACCTGTGGGATTGTCCCACCAAAGCTATAAAGACACTGTGAGCATCCGGAGCTGACCAGGGCTGGCTTTCTGAAGTGGACTCGTCTCTCTCCTGAAGGGAGCAGAACACCCCAGAGCCAAGTCCAAACTTCTCTGCTCTCCTTTGGCATCCCCGGTGCCCCCTCCTCATCCCACCTCCCTGCTCCCAGTATGAGCCATAGGGCTCAACCCATGATCAACCCATTTTCAACCCATTCATAGGGTTTCCCAAAACCCCGCGGTATCCCCCCTCTTACCTGAGATGCCCGTGAAGCCAAGGGGCAAGAAGGGAATGAGGCTTTCTGGAACAGGGCCGCCTTTATACTCTCCCTGCACACCCCATCTGGAAGAGAAGCACCTCCCTCTTGCAGAGACCTGTTAATTTAGTTCGTCAATGGTTTTTTGTTTTGTGTCTTGGGGTGTATTTTTTTTTGCCTCCCCACTCTTCAGGTTACCCGTGTGACTCAGCCCATCCGCGCCAGCTCTCACCTCTCGTTATCGTTATCGTCTTTCCTGTGCCGCAGAAATCTTTAATTGCCGACTCTACCTCGCACATAGCTCCAGTGGGGGAGTGGTGTGGGTGGCCCCATGTTCCCACAGCTTTACTTGTTTGGCTTTGGTGTTGATCACAGCCAGGAAGAGCTTCGGGTTTAGTGGGGGGATCTTCAGTTGTACAGGTGAATCACACCATCCTTTTAGGATGTCTCGTGGTACTTTAATCCTGCAAATTCCCATAAACCCACAGGTGTGCCCAGAAGGACCAATAATGTCTTTGGAATGGTTGACAACTCTTCCTGAGCACCAATTTAACTGGTACCACCCTTGGCTTGTTTTGCTTTAAACCAGCTGGCGGAGTGGTGAAGAGAGAGAAAAGACAACCCCTATGGAACTGGTTTTGTCGGTCAAAAGTTCCCATGCTGTTGGCTGGGTTCTGGACCAAAAGAAGTTGGGATTCTTATTTCTGGAAGGGGGAAGACCTGCCCTAGGTAGTGTTCCAGGATTAGCAAGGCGAGTAATTACGTGGTTAACTTTCCATCTGTGAGTAATGCCGGAGCAGGTCTTTTTTTTTTCCCAGGCTGTGTGTGGCTCCAGTACTGTCACATGCAAGAGGAGGGCTCCCGTGGGTGCTGCCTTGGGTGCTGCATGGTGGCCTGGGGTGCCTGCCACGTTGCAGGGAGCTGGCAGACCCCTGAGACTTTCTCCAGGCTTGTAGGAAAATTCCTTTTCGGAGCACTTTTCCCTGCTCCCCAATTAGCTTGTAATTGGCCAACAAATCCAAGTGTTATGTGGATGCACAAACCCTGGGGCCAGGCCAGGTACCACGTTTGCAGTGAGAGCTAATTGCAAGCAATAATTCGAGATATTCCCTGTGCTTTTCCTGTACCTTTATGACATCAGTTGGGAAGTGCTTAGGACCGTGGATCTTGTTTTGCCCTTTTCTGCCACTACGCGTGGAAGGCATTTCTGTTGTTAAACAGGCAGCAAACAGAAGGCAAAAATAGGTGTTGTTAGCTGAAATAGGGGGCTGCTGGGATTTTCCCAGTGCAAAACACCGACAAAACACTTCCCCATCCCTGGAGGTGTTAGACGGGGCTTTGAGCAGCCTGGTCTGGTGGGAGATGTCTCCAGCCTTTTGTGAGCTCCTGCTTGGAATGCAGGTGCTGAACCTTCATTAAGGCACCACAAGTCTTTGGTGGTTCCCACAACCTGAAAAAAACCCACGTGGTACATTTGCTGCTACCGAAATGTGGGGGGGATTTTTGGAAAGGTGGGAAGGGTAGGGTTAATGAATCAGGTACGCAACCTAAATGCTTCTTTTGTATTGCTTAATTGCTATAATGAAGGAGAACAGTGTCAGGGCAAACTGTACCCAGGTTTGATCACTTCTGTTTAATTGTGGTTTGTTCTGGCATCGGAAGAAAGATGGTAAATACTGTCCGTGAAAAAAGACTCAAAGTACTTTTTGGCTCTCACCATTTTGCTGCATTCACAGAGTCGTAGAATGGTTAGAATTGGATGGGATCTGAAAGATCATCTAGTCCAACCTTCAACCCTTGCTCCAAGCCCCGTCCAACCTGGCCTTGAACCCCTCCAGGGATGGGGCAGCCACAGCTTCTCAGGGCAACCTGGGCCAGGCTCTCACCACCCTCACACCAAACAAGTTCTTCCCCACATCTCAACTCAATCTCCCCTCTTTCAGCATCAAACCCTTCCCCCTCATCCCATGTCCCCCCTCCCTCATGGTGGGGCTTAAGGCAAATGCTGGAGTCACACAACCAGCCTTTTCAAACCATTCCTACACCAAAAGCCTGTTGAGGGAGGCAGCTGCTGCCTGCACCCTTTTCAGCAATGCCAGATATTTCTGATCATCGTGACACACTCGAGAATAATCTTATCAGGGCGACATCCAGTTCGTGAATGGCAATAGTAAACCAATAAATTACACAAGTCATTTAATTACAAGCTGAGAAGAATTTTAGCAGTTCGTTGTGTAACACTTGGCATCTCGCAACGCCCCTGGCTTGACCCAGGGCTCTTGAAGTGCTGGGCACAGGGTTTCTAGAAAAGCTTGTTGAGGGGTTTGTGTGTGGATGTGGAGATACCTGCCCCAAAGGTGGTGCTTTGGGGCCAGATGGCAAAAAATGAAGGGGTTCCTGCCCCATCACAGATACTTTTTCCTATAGGGCTTCTTCTGCCCCATGATTGTGCCCATAGCCGGCCCTGAGGGCTTGTGCAATGCAGCCCATAGGGTCTTGGTGGAGGATTTGGGTCTTCAACTCTGTGGGAAGGCAGCGTGGAGAAGAGAGGCCTGAGATGGCCTCCTGAAATGTCAACTTTTAAAAGTCTTTATTCTCTCTCTTTGCCTTTGGAGTCCATAGGGGCGAGTGTGGCAGTGCCCACCCCCTTTGCCTGGGTCTGGTCAGGGCTGTTGGAGAAGCACAAGGTGTCTTGTGTTGTGGTATGAAATACAAGGTGAGAGAAGAATCATGAACACGAACCTCGTGATAATGTCTCCTACTTAGTCACAGACTGATACAGAGGAATACCATGTCAGTGTGAACATACACAGTTTATTTCAGCACCCACAGATAAGCTCCTCAGAGGTAGAGGACATTTTCTTTGATGATTTCTAGGAGACATGCAAAGGTTTCTGAACTCAGCACAACATCAAGGACATACATGCATATAACGCGCAGGTAAATGTCCTGCTCACTTCATCTTTGAGGACACTTGATAAATTTGCTGCTGGCAATCCTGTGGCTTTCCATGGCAGGATCCTCTACTGCTCCCATGGCAGGATCCTCCACTGCTCCCATGACATCCGGATCCACCACCACTCCCATGGCAACTGGATCCTCTACTCCCGTGGCAACCAGATCCACTGCTGCTCCTGTGGCATCCGGATCCACCATTGCTCCCATGGCACCCTTCACTGCTGTGGCATGAGGACTGCTCTTGCCGGTGGCACTGGTCTTTGTCCTGGCGGGAGCACATCTTTGCAGACCTGCTGGAAAGACTATCGTCTTTGAGTGAGAGACGCAGTGATGTCTGTCAGCTAACAGTAACTGATTATATATTGAGAGTAAATTCTCGCTATAAGACAGATTGTTGAAGAAGAGAGAAAAATTAGCAACCCACATAGCAGTCCCCGAATTTTGCCCAGGACTCTGTGCTATCTTCTCTTGAGCAAGTCTTTTCTTTCTCTTCTATGTCTAGCAAATATATGAGATAGAAGTTAAAGCATTTAGTGGTTAGTGAGAAGTGGTGGCCAGAGTCCAGAGCTAGACCTGAAGAGTCCTGTCCTCAGCTGTCTGAACCACTAAGTTTTAGGTTCTTCTCATTCCTTTCTACTATTTATGCATGGATATAGGTGGAGAAGACAACCCAGGCAGAAGGACTGAGCAACTGTGACCAGAGACAGTCACAGAGATGAGACATGTAAGAGAAGCCGTTAAGACCCCAGGATCAGGACAAATCCAGGGGTGACTAAAAGTACCAAAGTCTGATAAAGCTCGGCTTACCCTTTTCGGCAGGAATTTGAGAGGAGACGTGAAGCTGAGGCAACGAGGAGAAACGGGGTGCAAGATCTTTTATAGGGTACCCAGTATTTTTCCTCCGGAAACAAGATGAGGTCCCACTGGAGGGACTTGATTGTTCACCACCCCAAGTGCTTTGCTAATTGGAGAGTTTTTACACTCCTGTTTTGACTCATGGTGTTATGAACATATCAATATCCTACCTTTGGGATCGCCGTTCCTCTCGTTCCTCCATAAAAATGTTAATTGCCCACCACGCCTGGTGTAGTTCATGCACAGGGATGGGGAGGTTCCTGGATGGTCTTGTTGCTTTTGCCTAAAGCATTTACCTGTTTCTTGTGCCTAATGCAAAGTGGCCCAAGTTGGAAATGCAAAAAAATATTAGTGGATGGGAAGGTAGGATAGTGGGGTGGGCTGGTGGACTGGGTTGCAAAGGGATCAGAAAATAGAAGGGGCCTGAAAGAGAAGAAACAGGGCCATGCTGGCCTGTAGGAAAAATGGGTGCGTTTGGGTAGCTTGGGAAAAAAATCTAGGTTGTGAGTGGGCGAAGGAGACAAAGGGAATTAAGGATGCAGGTATGAGCACATGATGGGGAGGCAGAGGGCGAGCACAGAGCCTGGGGCTGGTCTATGTGGGGGGTGCCCTGAAAACAAGGAGTGTGAGTATCCTCCACCGAGCCGCGAGGCCAGCACTAGCCGTCCGCCTCCGCTGGGGCGGTGGAGCTCAGCCCTGGTGAGTTACAAAAGGAGTCAAAGCTGTCTCTGGGCTCTAAAGCTGTCACCCAGGTTTGGGGTTTATAGGTGGGAGATGGTAACGAGAGACTTTGAAGCAAATTCCTGCTGGACATGCTTGGTTGGAAGGATGGGAGTGGGCAAATGCAGGTAGTGGGATGTGGCTGGTGAGTAGCATCAAAGAGAAACCTATTTCTGAGCAAAACAGCAAAGAATCACTAGAAGGAGCATTGCAGTATCTCAAGTCAGTCCTTTCTTTGCTCAGAGAGTCTTTTAACCCAAACAGAAGAAATTTAAAATCCCATGAGAGACAGAGAGCATCCAGGCGGGATGCTTGGAAGGACAAAGGGTCTTTAACAGTGTCCCATTCCCATGATACTTGTTCCAAATATCTGTTGTTGGTTTCCTTTATTACACTTTGGCTGGAGAAAAAAGTTAGGAGAGAAGTATTACGGTTCTTTGAGCTCCCTCTGTGTCCCTATCCACACGCATATGCTGGGGAGAGCATTGGGATCCACATCTCCATTGATTTAATGATCTGCTTTGGGAAGAAAAGTGTCTTTCTGCCTCCAGAGCACACCAAACTGATCTCACCCAGGACTCTAGAGGCCACTGTAATATTAACAATAGCGGAGATCAAATTAAATTAAAATAGAGTCACGGACTAACCGGTGGAGCTGAATCACCTGAACGAACTGATACATGAAGAAATCAGGCTGTGTCTGAGCATATTTCACAAACGTCAGAAGAACATAAATTCCTGTGAAACTATTATTCATGATTTGCTAATTACACCCTGGATCACATGGATGGTGACAAACCCGTTTATCATTTCTCTCAGCGATAGAGAGAATCTGCCTGAGCGTGGCCTGGCGGGGAGAATGCTCATGTGCACTGGATCCATGTTCAAGGCAGGACCACACCGATCCTACAGCTGGTCTCTGAGCCCCACACGTCTCCTCCAAAGCTCCTTGTTTTCCAGAGAGGTTTCCCCGTGTCCCTTCATCCTATTCTGGCAGTTTTTTTTCCTTTGGGTGGTTTGTTGGTTTTATGGAAGGAATTGTTTCTGGGGCTGTGTTGTTCCCCAGTTTGGATCATGGTTTATGGGTGGCTTATTTGTGGTCATGATTCTTCTATATTTCAATTATTGGTTTTCTGTTTGTGAAGGAGATACGTGAAGCAAAGAAAAACCCCAAGATCTCAGGAGGATCTGGGGGAGACCCTGGGTACAAGTTTAAACATTCAAATCCCTGAGAGGTGATTTAAACACAAAAAAGATCTCTCTTGTTTCAGACAGGGGTTGCTTGTGCAAAATCCCTCTCATTTGAGGTTGGACAAATCTATGTCAAAATAGCTTTAGAAGAACGACTCCTACCCTGGGGTGTGGAAAGTAGGAGCTGCCCTCCTGAAGTCTTCTACTGCCCTTTCTTCCACAGCCCAGAAAGGTTTGGAAAGTGGATTTTGATGCCTTTTCCACTGCCCCATTCTTGCTGTGATAGTTTCGCTGGCAGTTTTCTCTCCATGGAGGTCCCTGAGGTTTGCAGAGATGGTAATGCCATTGCAGTCCACAGGGTGGGCATCTGGGCTGCCCCAGCCCACCAAGACCTGCTTGGGACAGGGACTGTGTCCTCTAAAACGCGTGTTGGCATCAGCCTCCACACACAGGCAAGGAAGAGGATGGTTTCTGTCGTGTCTGGGCAGAGCGTATTGGCAGCCCCCATGTGTCCACCACAAAACCTGCATCCCCGTCAAGGTCATCTTCCTCCTGTTTTTCTTTCTTTGCCTTATCCAGAGAAATCTCCACCATTAATGTTGCGAAGTGGCTGATTCTGCAGTGTGTCACATCCTGCCGGCTGAGTTAGGCAGAACACCGGGAGATGGAGACGATGGAAATTCTTGGCTGGGCTGGGTGAGGTGCAAGGAGCCACCTGGGACATGATGCTGTGAGTCACTGGCTCCAGATCCCTCTTTTTCTGCAAGAAGTCTCCCTTTCCAACCTGACAAGATCATATCTCACAAGGAGTTTGGAGCTTTTGGCTCCCTTAGAGAGAGTGGGTCCAACCAACCCCACCCCCCCACCTCCGACGGCCACAATCCCATTTCTAATTTCCATTTACATGTGTTCCTGGCCAGATGATCCCCATTTCTCCCTGGGTCAAAGTTTTCAGTTCTGAGAGGTCTCACCCCTCCCTGGTCTTTCCCAACATCTCTCACCCATTGGAGTGACACTGAGCATCATTGAGCACCAGCAGGAGCTGCCTCCCTTGGGGCCGAGATCCGTCACATCCAGGGTCTCTGAAGGTCTAACGGACCACGGATCAGAGCATTTCTCTTGCTCTGCACTAGCTGTGCTGTTCCTCTCCCTGGCTTTTTCCCCAGAGTTTGTTTTGGAAGCTTCAGATACAAATCAACTTGCACCCATTGCCTCGTCGATGAATGGAATGATGTGCTCAGCACACCCTCACATTTTTACCTCTATGATGAAGCGTATGTTGGGTTTTGTTGTTTTTTTTTTTTTTCACATTGATACATTAACCTTTAATTGCTGGGTTGCATAAGGAGTCCGTGATGAAAACTGTTAGTTCATTCTCCATGAGGAAGTTGTCTGGAGTAGGAATAAAAATGACACCAGGGGTGAATCAGCCAGGAACCTTGATGTGAGGGGGGAACAGGGATGCTGCAAGCACCAGCTTTGGCCACAAGAAGGAATAGAAGCAATTCAAAGGGATGAAGCAGAAAACACTGATGCAAGGGGGTCATGAGCCATAATTTTTTATTGCTTCCACGTTTGTGGTGAAATAAGAAGACAAATCCCACTCAATACTTCACAGACAGTGGGTTACACCTTCAAAGCATGTTACAAGCAAAATGATAGGAAGAGCAGAGATCCATCAGCAACATGGGATGCGCTGACCATCAAGGCAATGTTACAAGAGTGAGAAGTTTCTCTCCTTCATCCCCATTCCTCGTGTCCTCTACTTTATCTTCCGGGCTGGCACTTTGCAGGGCTGCTTTTGCTGCTGCCTTGGGATGCACTTTACCATGGGCTGCTGCCTTGGGATGCACTGTGCAGCGGGCTGCTGGCTCTGGATGCACTGTGCAGCAGGCTGCTGGCTCGGGATGCGCTTTGCCACGGGAACACAACCTTGCTGCACTGGAGCAGGACAGGTCTGCACGGGGCAGCACTGCGAGACATGCTGCGTTGGCTTGCTGTAGCACGGTTTTCCTCCCTGGTACCCTCCTCCGTGGCACATCTCAGAGCAGACTGACCTCCCGTAGCCCTGACATCCCCCTGAAGACCCGTAGCTGTAGGTGGGCCTCCTGACACAGCTCGAACCACCTCCGTGGCATGAACCTGAAGACCCTTGGCATCTCTCCGAGCAGACTGATCTCCCATAGCCCTGGCATCCCCCTGATGACCCATAGCTGTATGTGGGTCTCCTGACACAGCTTGAGCCCCCACCGCCGTGGCATGAATCAGCTGTAGCGTAGCCATGGCATCTCTCGGAGCAGACGGGCTGCCGATAGCCGTAATGCCGGTAGTTGTGCCCTCTCATGCCTTCGACGCCTTCGCCCTCGCACCCTGAGGAGCAGGTGTTGTAGGCATAGCGGAAGGGTGTGCGCCGGGTGTCCAACCAGGACCCCGAGGGATCATACCAGGTTGAATTCAAGTTGAAGTATGATTCTCTTCCAGAAGAGTATATCATGTTCGAGTTGTAGGGAAACACCTGAAAAACAAGTGGACACAGATACATTTAATTTCCCATAAAGACGCTTTGGCGAGCCATTCATAGGTCAACCTTGCTTGTCCTGAAAGCCTGGATCTAAAGGAAATTCTTGCAGTTGCCCAGTACTGGTCATATTGTGCCTAAACCTCATTCTTGAGTTTTTTCCCCTCCAAGAACAGAAACAGCCATAAGGCACTGCAGCACGTAGAGGCATTACTGTAAATCCCATACTCAGGTCCCCCAGCAGCTTCTTCCTTGGCTTCGCCCCCTGTCCTCTAGCCCTTGTGTGCATAGAACATGGTCTGAAGGACAGCGCAAGCATGCTAGGACCATGACATCCTGAATCCAGAATCCCATCCAAAAATGAACCAGGCTGCTCCAGGACACGTCTTACCCAATTCGTCAGGGAAGGCAGATGCTGACCAGGAGAGCAGATTGTGGGAACCAAAGGGACGGAGGCCTTTTATATGGTTCCAAGTTTGCCCCTTGTAAATGAAACACGCTGAAGGAACGAGGACTAAATTATTTATTGGCAAAACATCTCCTCCATTTAGATGCTGTTCCCAGCGCTTGGCATGTTCTACTTGACTCATGATTCTTGATAAGCATCTCTTAATTATAATGTAGTTACTGAGTGGGGCACATAAAGGACTCGCATCATTTAAGCCACACATTGGCTATGAGAGGCAGGTAATAATGTACTTATTCACCATCTCCAGGGGACTGAGATACTCAGTAGAGGCTGACGGGTGACCTGTGAGTCAGGAGCCGTGATGGACACAGTGCTAACATCCCTGCCTTCCCCTTCTGCTACCCATGAGGAGCATTTCCAGGTGCCTGAAGCACAAACAGGTGACTGGAAAGAGCCAGCTCAGAGTCACCAAAAGCAAATTGTGCTGATGGGTTTCGGTGATGAAGAGTGTGGATGTGGCTGTGTGGATGGTAGAGTGCAATGGATGGTGGTACCTCAGCTTTTTGCAAGGTTCTGGGCACAGTCTCCCATGGCAGCCTTGTGGTTAACCTGATGGAGCTATGGACCAGATGGGTAAACTACATGGTGTTGGTGATACTGGTGCTGTTTAACATCTTCATTAATGCCCTGGATAATGGGGTGGAATTGGTAAATATACAGGTGGCACCAAATTGGGGTGAGCAACTGAAACTGCTGGAGGATGGGACCTGGGTGGGATGGAGAAATGGCCCTGTGGCTGGGATGGGCTAACTGGGATGGGAGAGCAAAAAGCACCTGGGAAGAGAAGGTAGACCAAAGGTGACCTGGAAAAACTGGTGTGAGGGCTAAGCTGGACCTCGGTTTGTGGGCTCTGAGTCAGCCGCTGGGGCACCATGCCGGGACAGTGCCTGAGAACCGGCTTCAGCGAGAAAAGGCTGGGAAAAACCCCAAACTAATACAATAATTTCTGAAGTCAAAGTTCATATAAAAGTAGTTTTTCATTTGGTTAAAATTAGACATGAGAAAAAAAAACAACGCTGTGGCTTTCTGCATTAAGAAAAAATAGAAAGAATTTATTTTATTTTTTTCCTTGGCAGTTGCCAGCAGCTGTGAGGACACACTGGGGTTGTGCCTTGGTAATACAAAGAAACAGTGATATATATATTTTAATGGACTTAGCAGGAGGCTTTTTGGGCAAAAGGAGAGAGAAGCAGCACATTTCCAGTGTGCCTGGGAGAGCTGGGCAGTGGGGAGCTGCGGGGGAAGAGCGTGGCCTGCATGTTCCTGCACCGAGTGAAAAGGCATTCCTGGCATGCACAGGCACGCCTCACGTGCTGGGGCACACGCTTATTATCATAATTAACATCTTCTGTGGCCTCCCTCCCGGTGTAGCATTGCTATCTAGCTAATGAAGGTGGTGGCATGCTTTGTAGAGCAAACTGTTGATACCCAGACCACTTGGTGAGGGACCATTGTGAAGCCTGTCAACTGGTCCTGTGGTGGGATGACCACAGCAGAGAGGGTTTCACAAACACACAGGTGGGGTTTCTCCTGGTGAAACTGCTACAGCTGCAGATTGAAATCCTCATGTGTGAGCTTTAATTTTGGTTTTAAATGTATGAATTTCTTTGTGAGGATTTGAGTGACTTCTAACATCTTTTCATTGTCGTGTCCATGATTTTTTAGGGGGGGGAAAAAAGAAAAAAGAAATCAAGTGTCAACTAAATTTTCCCAACTTTATTCTTGAATATACAGGGAGAAAATCAAATCGCAGGAGTCCTCAATGCTCCTGCAGTCATGGTGTGGACTTTTTTTCCCAGTACGGTCCCATGTCTGTTCTTGACCAGCCTGGAAATCACAGTCCGCTGAACCCATGGGAAAAAGCAAATCCAAGGCAGGCTGATTCCCTGTCCTTGCTCTAGCTCTTTCTGTTTGGTTTCTCCATCCCCAGGCTGCTCATGTTCTCAGAAGAGAGGGGCAATGGTTGCTCTACCCTCTAGGAGCAAAGTGGGGTTTGGATGATTAAAGCCTTTTCCCTGGCAGGACAAGGACCCTGGGGATTTAAAGTGTCAGTGCTGGGGTCAAGCAGGGGGCTGTGGACCCTGGGTCCAGGGTGCACAGAGCAGCAAGGAGCCACCAGCTGGGGTAGCAATGTCTCGGGCTGAAAGCAGAGCCAGGAGGGTGGGCAGTTCGGGTGAGAGGCAAAGCATCCTCCACATTGAGGGAGGCGTCTGTCCTGGTTTGAGGCACAACAAGACCCAATTTTCCCTTCGGTAGTTTTACTTCTTAGCTAAACCACTCCTAACTAACTGAATTCTCTGCAATTAACGGCATATTATGGAGACACTGTTCGTTCTCAGAGTGATAAGATCTAATTATTTATAATTTATGCCACAGAATGGTATGCAGAGAGGCTCTTGTTTCTACTTACTACTATAACAACCCAGCTCAGCTAATTTTTTTTTTTTGCCCCGTCAGAGGGTCAGAAGCAGAAAGTGTAGAGAGGTGGGGAGGGGGGGACAGGAGGCGTGACCCCAAACTGACCACCAGGGTATTCCATCCCAACGGCATCAAGCTCAGAATAAAAGCTGAGGGATCAAAGGGGTCAGTCTCTTTCTTCAATGGATGGTGCCCGAGGAGGACTCTCTTCGTCTGCCTTTCATCCTGATCCAGAATCCAGATCTAGAATCCAGATGGAGAATCCAGTCCCCATCCGTTGCTGAGTCCAGTCTGGGACTTCCCCAGTGCTTGCCAGTGATGTGGGCATCATCCTGGGAGCTCAATACGGCTTTATATATATATTTCATTATTTTCTTTTTCTTATTTTGATAATATATTCATTAAAGTAGTTTTGTTCCTTCTAAACTCATAAGTCTCTTTCCCTCCTCTCCTCGGAGAGAAAGGTGGGAAAAAGCATCTGTCCTTTGTCTTGGTGACCACCACAGGTACCAGCTCACTTCTTCTGCAGACAGGGTGGCAAGAGAGGGACCTTTTTTTGCTGGTGCTGGCCAGGATGCAGCGGCAGGGGCACAGGGGCTGGGCAGCAGCGTTGGACAGGTGGGCAGCAGCGCTGGACAGGAGGGGGGCAGCTCGGGATGCAGGGGCAGCGATGCTGCAGTGGCGGGGGATGCAGTATCACAGGGGGACAGGCATCCTCCGTGGGGCACTGGTCCACTCGTCGTCGGGGTTTGGTGCAGCACCCTGGTTCCTCATAGGGCAGGGAGGGGCGATACTGCTGCAGCGGCCGATGATGGATTTTCACGGGTGGGGGGCAGACAGGCTGCACGTGGCTCACCTCCACCCGCCGCCGGGGCTTGTTGGAATTGCAGCTTTGCAGTGGTGGGCAGCAGGTCCGGGGTGGGCACGGCTCCATGGGCAGGCTGCCCTGGGGCTCGCTCTGGCAGGACCCCTCAATGTCACGGCTGATGCTGCCAGGCTCTTGGCAAGGAGACAGGTCCCCAGTGCCCAGAGGGCTTTCGTGGCAGCCCCCTGTGGAACCGTGCCATGTCCAGCCCTTCTCATGGCACAAGTCCTGGCTGCTGTCACCTTTATAGTAGTGCATCCTGTGGCAGAGATGGCCAAGCCCTCGGGGATAAACAGTCTGGGGAAAAAAAAAATAAAAATCCACTGACTTCTTTTTTTTGTGTGCTGTTTCTATTGGAAAAAAAAAGGAGGAATCTGAGATGGCTGAGAGAATCCAACTCACCCTGTGACTGGTGACGGATGGGCTGAGCAGAGTGTCCGAGTCTTGAGGACAACGCCGGGGCTGAAGCTTTTATATGCGGTCAAGCTCTCTTGGAAATGAGGCATCCCATGGGAATTAATAGCTGAGCAGTGAGTGCTACTTCTGTATGTGTATTTTTTCTGGCACTTACTATTGGATTAATCAGCTGCAATTAGCATCTCCCTCAATGTAATGTCAGCCTAGCTCTTTGCATATGCAGTGACCATTATCTAATTAGTTCTCCCATTGGTCATGTTCAAATACGCTATTACCTCATGTTAGTCAGATGGGATCCTGGGATAAGGATACCTGGAATACCGTGATGCTGAGTGATGTGCCCAAAAGGAACCTCTTGTGGCAGTGGGAAAACCACAAAAAGACCCAGGACTCTGGGTGTCCAGTCCCACGTCCAGGCACTCAACAGCTCATGCCTTGAAACAGAGTGTTGGAGCAGAGGTATCCAAACAGCAGAGGAAAAGAGAGAAAAATCTATCCATGAAACCAAGCAAGCTTCCTGCCAGAGCAAAAAAACAATTCTATTTTTTTTTAAGAAGGAAAAAAATGGATGCAGGGATGAGGTGGTTTTAGTGCCTCTTCATGCCCTATGCCATGGTCTGGGGCTGGAAGTAATCCCTGATGTTATAGACGCTACACTCAGTGATCATTTCTACTTGAATATAATTCAAAGCAGGAAAATTTCTTTTTATTACACTCACTGTGTGAAACTGAGATTTATTTTGTAATCCACTCTGATTTTTGTTTATTATGTCAAAAAAATTCCCAATTAGCAAGATTCAGAAAAAATGTCATTTAAAACTTGTATTTTAATGCTTCTGTTCTTTAAAAACAGGCATCAGGTTTCAATGAACACCATTTTCCTGATGAGATGACCTTTCCTCATGGAGTACCCCAGCACTGAAGTTGCAGAAGGCACCTAAAAATGTACAAAGTACAATTAGTTCTTGAAGAACTGTAATTTCTGCCAAAAGTCCCCATCTTCTGACACTGAAAATGTTATCCATCAATAAGGATTTTTCCCCCTCTTTTTTCATAAACTTCCACCTGAAAAATCTGTGGCTTTTGATTCATTATGGAAAATTGAAATTTTCTGTGAGAAAATACAGCTTTTCCAGTTGGCTTTGTGGACGGGGCTGCCAGTTGGACCTTGTTTGTCAGAGAAGGGCTGGAATAGTTGGGAACGATACTCATCACCTTCCAGATCATCGAGAAGCCTGACAGCTGGAGAGATGGTGATGGAACGAAGGGTGACCTCAGGACCATGACAAATGGCAGTTCTTACTGTCATGTGTGGGGCGTGGATGACTGGGAGGGGAGAGCTCTGAGTATCGGATCCCTACAGAGAGCAGCATGCCAGGGCATGGGGGTGGACCACATCAGGTTGTGGGTGGGATGTGTATTCCCTTATTTAAGTGTCCCCTTCCAAATGAGGAGCGTCTCGGTCAAGTGAGTGGGTTCAACACCAAAAACCCTTTTTATGTCCTGCAAATCTGGAAGGAGGAGATCACAGAGGAGTCCTGACCTCACGAACTAACAATGCCAGGTTTTGTCAAGCACTGTATCCACCTTTCCAACATTTCTGGGTTGACTCATTTTCTGCAGAGCTGCTCCGCTTGGCATTTCTGTGGAGGGCAGAGGCATTTTTTAAGTACCAGCGGAGTATCCCTCCCGGCAGCCCCAGGCTGTCGGCACAGGAGGTATTTCCATGCACTCACTCCACGGCAGAGCCTTCGTGAGAGATGCTCGGAGCTTTGTCCAGTGGTGTTTGGGTTTGAATCACTGGGAAAAGCATCTGCAGAATTCAGGGGTGTGACTCCAGGGCGCGTGCTTGGACCTGACGACTTCACTGCCGCTGAGTTAATTTATTCTTCAGCTACAGGAAAAATGTAAATACCCTGCAGGAAACCACGGGACTTGCATGTAAGGACAGAAAAGACCTCGGTATCTGTCAAGAACCAACACGGATTTTAGATTAATAACTCTTTGCCGTGGTCCCAAGATTATGATGGCTTTGGATTTTTTTTCTTTGTATGTCAGAAAAGATGTTTTGAAGTCACGTCCCTTCCTGAGGATTTTACAAATCAAGAAGTGTGAATGCTTCCGCTCTGAACCTCATGCCTGAAAATTTGCCATGCTTTAGTAAAATTCCAGATGAAATGAAATAATATTTCTGAATCCTTCAGGCTAGACTTAAGTCTCCATGTCTTTCAACCCCTCCCTCCCTCCCTCTCTCTTCTGCACAGACCATGCCTGTTGGTGTATTTGATCTTGTTGACAAGATATCAAGCCTTTTAAGAAGGTTTCTTTATAACTCAGCAAATTCGCCGGAAAGACTTCCGTTACCAAAGAAAGACCTTCAGCTCCCACTTTAGGACCATACAGATGCTTCAGTTGTGGACTGTGTCTCTTCAAAGTCATAAGCAGGGGAAAGAACAGCGTGAAACTGCATGGCCAAGAGGATACTCCTGTAGCTTAAATATCATACTGACAGTAGAAAAAGCTATCTTTCCTTGGATGAAAGACTGACCCAAGAAATTTCCTGCATATGCTTGGGACACTGTCATCTGTAGCGTGACAAATAGCTGAAAAATTCACTATATTCAGCACCGAAGTAACTCCTAAAAAAGTCCCAGATCAGAGCTAGAGTTTAAAAGACACAGGTAAATGAATAAACATACACCAGAAGTTTGCAGCATCATAACTTATAAATTTTATTGTCTTTCATGACTAATTGGAGATTAGAGCAAGAAAAGGATATGTGATATATCGACACCATTAAACATCCCACGCACCAAGAGGAAAATTAACAGCAGGGCAAGTGCTTACGAAGGAAAATCACACAGGTAGCAACTTCAAAGCACATCACAAGCATCTGGTGATTAAAGGTAGGCAAAGAAGAAGGGGGATGATCTACAGTCTCTAAGTAAAGGAGGAAGAGTGTTCAGCGCTGTATCCGTATCCATATCCATATCCAACACCAAAAGAGCCAAGAGGGAAGCAGCAGGGAGCGCACAGCCCTGCCTGCCGCTTTGCCAGGTGGGTTTAGTTGCCACAGCAGCCACTGCTGCCACCACAGCAGCCACTGTTGTTGTTGCTCATGGTGTAGCAGCAGGTCATGGGCATGCAGCAGGTGGTGGGGCAGCAGTACTGTGAGCAGCATGAGGGCATCTTGCAGCACTTGGGGCTGCTGTAGCAGCAGATGGTGTAGTTATTATTTCCACCGCAGCATCCGCAACCGTTGGGCATCTTGGTAGTGGTGGTGGTGGTGTAGGCAAAGCTGGAAGGAACAGAGAGAGAGCCTGTCTGTGACCGGGAGCAAGATATTTGGAAGTACAGAATTAATGCAAAGCTCTGTTTAGGCTAAATTTGGAGATTCAAGGAGCTGAAACCAAGAGCTGTCTTATTCATAGTAAATCTTGCTTGTAACTCTTCTCCCTGTCTTTTTTCCTGCGATGTAGGTGCCCACCTACTCCTACTGGACATCCCTAATGTCTTAGCAAGAATCACACAGCACAGTGCACACAGTCCTCTGCCTGGACCCTCCTGAAATGCTCTCTGTCCCCTTGCTCTGCATGGGGATATTCAGGAAAATTTTTTTTACTCTGAGGGTGGTGAGACCCTGGCCCAGGTTGCCCAGAGAAGCTGTAATTGCCCCATCCCTGGAGGGGTTCAAGGCCAGGTTGGATGAGGCTTGGAGCAACCTGTTCTGGTGACAAGCATCCCTGTCCAGAGCAGAGGGGTGGAACCAGATGGTCTTTAGGTTCCCTTCCAAACCAAACCATGCCATGATTCTATGATTCTATGGCCCCGCTGATACTCCTGTAGCCTCTTTAACCTTCTAGCCCATCCCCATAATTCCTGGAACACAGTTCACAAAAGCCCAACTTTGCTTAAAGTTCCAGTCCAGATTCCCAGTTATATTTGGATACTGTTGTGAGATATCCATAGCATTTTTCTCTTGTAAAGAGGAAGAAAGATTTAGAGGTTTTCACTTACCCTGTTGAAGAGTGAGGAGAAGTGAAGAGAGGAGGAGATGAGCGAATGAAGTGAGCTGGACCAGGAGACCTTTTATAGTCCCAGACACCTTCCTCCTGGAAGTGAGACAGCCATTGACCATTCAAGCTTCCCTGTTTACTAAGCCAAACCCATACTTTTTAGTTATACGTGTCTTCTGGTATTTACTCTTTGCCTTATTATTTGTGATAACTACCTTTGTTTTGCCTCATAATTGTTTAGCCTGAAGATAATCAAAGGGCTTCCATGAATAGTGATGAATTTGTCCTCTCTGCAGCCTTGCATGGGAGCCAAAAAATACATCCTCGTATCTGTTTGACAAACGCAGACAGTGACGGCTGAGGATTCTGCGTGACTTACTCAGCAGCGGCTGGTGCTGAATCAGTGCACGAGGTGAAACTGAGCCCCTGGATTGTGACTTTCAGGCACGTGAAGGGCTGTTTCATTGGACTGATGTTTGAAAGAAATATTTGGAAAATGTCATGAAAATAGGTGCGTTTGCTCCCAGTCATGGGACCTGCACGTGAGGAGGGAGCAAGAAGACCATGTGTTTGGGTTGTGTTGGGAGTCACGCTGGTTCCCGGGTCTCAGTCACCTGCATGTGACTCCATGCAAAGTCATCTTGCCCTCGTGCATGATAAGACCATTTTTGAGATGACAAAGCCATCTTTGTGTTTTGACTTGCCTAAATTTTTTGCACCTCCTCCAGTTTGGGATGTTTAGGTTTGCATGGGACATCGCTTATACGAGAGTGCTTGAACTCCTGGTCTGCTTTGCTGGGACAGCTATCACAAAAACACCTATGAAGGCTCTGAATTGAGTATTCTCACCAGAAAATGTGGCATTTTAACTAAAAAGTTACAGGGCAGCCCTGTCTGTGCACATGGCAATGGTTCTGGGACTGGGCATGATGGATTGCAAGTCAACACATTCCTCCTGCAACCTCCTCTTGCTTCCAGCTGAAACCCCCTTGGGTGTTGGAACCCTTGCATCCATCAAGACCACCCTGCCCAGTTCCTCAGCAGGGAGCTGGAGGTTGTACAAGACTCTTTGTGGGTGCTGGAAGTGGTAAATGAAAGAGACCAGCATGGACCGAGAGGGTGAGAGGAAGGTGAAGGTGAAAAAGACATGGCAAGCACAGAAAACTGGTCCTAACTGGAGTTGTGGAGCTAAGTGGGAGGCAGGGACTCGGGAGCGATGCAGGAAGAGACATTGCTGAGGTGGAACCATTTGCTGGGAGGGAGAGAAGAAGGGAGGAAGGTCAAGGTAAAGCAGAGCCTTGGGCAACTGTGCCAGGGTGGATGAATGCTTATTTAACGCCAACTCCTGCCTCCAATGCACTTTGCTGTGGGGCTGAACGCTGGCAGGAACACAGGGTGTTTGGGAGGAATATTTTCCAGGGCCTAAAATTGCAGCTCTCGTTTGAAGACCTCGCCACATTTTCCTGAGAGGAGTGCTACCTAATGAGAGGATGGTGGAGCCTGCCCAGCCAGTTCCCTCCCTGCTGCCTGACATCCTCTGGGATCCCTGAGGTGCTCCAGAGAAAGCTTCTCCTAGATGAGCTCCTACCAGCCCAGAGGACACTATCAGGGGTCTTGGTTTGATTTCTGCACAGTGCAAGGGGAGGGGGCATTGCGATTTTAGCACCACTTCGCCCCTGCAGTGAATACATGCAGCTCCTTTCCAGATTTTCCTGGAATGAGAGCAATTCCTTGAGTGAAATGTTGGAGAAGTAACACATGTAATTGCGACTTCCTCAGACAGGGTAGAAGAAAATGCACGGCATTTCCTTTCTGGTAGGTCCCCTCTGCAGAGGCACACAGTTTCTTGCCCATGAGAACTGATTAATTTATGAGGAATTAATAGGACAGGAGCAAAGGGGACCCCTTTGCTTTGCCTCCAAGAGGCAAAATTCTCAGGGGCAAATCCTGCAACTGCAAGAAGTGATGATCTAGGTGGGCATTTCCCACCCATCATAGTCTTCTACAGCCACTTGTGTAACCTGGGTACTCGAATGGTCTTTGGTGAGCAGGCGGTGGATTTTAATGCAAACAGGGACTGAAGCGATGTGGAAACAGGGTCAGTAAAGGGCACTAGACACAGAATGAGGACAGTGGTGCAGTTCTTATGTGCTCTGTTTTGGTCCAAATCCCAATGACCTACTCATTCCTTGAGGTTCTCACTGTTTCCTCTACCAGCTCAACCTACTACATGTGAACCCAGACATTTGAGCAGAGGGCAAGACCTCCATCTAATGAACATGAAACTGTTTTTAGGGACTTCCTGTAGGTTCTGAAGTAGACCTCTAGCTGGTTGAAATCCTAGTCGAGATCTACCAGCGAGAGGAGAAATATTGCTCACAGAGATGCCAGACTGGGCTTGTGTTTGAATAGACCCAGGCAGAAGCTGGGAACTGCAGCAGGGATGCATTGATTT